>JAJHZJ010000089.1:12966032-12996032 GCA_023548195.1 Bettongia penicillata ogilbyi | reverse complement strand
AACTCAGCAGACTACCAAAGAGGTCCATGACACAAAAAATATTCTGAATTCATGACTATTCAAAGAAACTAACACATCTGAAATAAATTCCATATGACTTGTAAGATACTGCTAACAATGAGGTCATATTTTCACATGCTTCTTTTTATCTTACAAAAGACTCCTATGGAAACACTTTTATTATGCTTAATTCTTTTTCTGAATGGTGTTTGCTGCAGTGATTTTCTATGGCTCAACACTAGGTATAGGGAAGGGCCATCAAGGTTATGAGAGATACTGTCACACTGAAATTTAGGTTTAAAGGTTTTCAAATTTGAAGAGAATATGCACTGTACTGATTAACGGAGTAGAGAGAACTGAGAGAACCACCATATCTTTTAAAGGGATGAAAGAAAGATGGTGATAGTAACATAACATTAAGCTATAAAAAAGCTATAAAACTTGAAAGCAGAGATGTTTTGTGAACCCCTACACATCTTTGAGACCTGAGCCTGCTATAGACTTATGTATAGACTTATATAGATATTATATGAACATCTGGTTGCTCCATCAGTTTCAGCAATGGCACCTTCAAGTCCCAATGCACATTGAATAACAGATATAATGATCAAAAGAAAATATAATGGTTCAGCTAACATATCAACATTGAAATGAAGATTATTATATAACAGCCATGTTGGTCTGGTCATAGCTCTGGAAGGATTGCCAAGCAACCACAGGTACTTTGAAGTTTCAGAAAGTGTTCCACAAATGAGGACTGAAGCAAATGGGATTCTGGACCTTGGTCTCCTACTTAGTTAATATGTGTAACATACTAGCTTGGTCAAAACTCTGAATCCCTTTGGATACTCTAGTTTTTTTTCATCTGAAAAATGGAGATTTCATATACACATACATATTCAGTTGTTTGTTCTTGAAGAGGATCAAAATGACATCACCATGATAAAGTGAAGTTTCAGTATGTCCTACTGTGTCTGATCAGACCAATATGAGCTTGGATTGCTCTATTACAGATTGGGCACCGATAGTCCATGTGAATATTTGGAGTGGTTACTCCAAATTTGTGCATCTTATGTTTACTTTGGGCTGTCTCAATTCTGCTTTGTTCATAGAGCACAGCTCCTCTTCTGATGTGGGCACATCATACTGAGTGGTCCTCTGCCAGTGTCTCTCAAGTCGCAGTCAAATTTCCTCAGTTTATAATATGGTCATTTGACATAGGTCAGCCTCATTTCCTGCATTACCAAAAATATATATAACTTTACTGAACTGTAAAGAATAAGGAGGAAGAGAAAACATGAAAAAGGCAAAAAAAAGGAGAGTTATTAAAAAGGGGTAAACTATTTCAACTTATATTAAGGTCACATTTATTATAGACCAGAGAACGAGCAATTCCTCTGACCAGAGATTCTTTCCCTGACTCAGATGCCACTCATCTTGGAGACAGCTCCAGTAACTTGTGGTGAATCTAAATAAGTGTCTATGTACTCTCAGCAAAAGGCAAGAGTAAAGATATCCAAACTTATTTGGTCTACCATCCCCTTAAAAAAATTACTGGGACTTCTGGGAGCCAACATGGCAGGGTAAGAAGTAAGTTAGTCTCATTGTCCCTTAGTGACTTTGAAATACCCAGAAAATACCACCCCAGGAAAAATTCTGGAACAGTAGAGCCAGAAGAAAGACAGGATGCAGCAACATTTTGACTCCTGAGGCTAGGGGCGTTAAGGAGAAAGGTCCCTCTTATGTGGCTGAAGGGGACTGATGGGGTACCTGGGTACATGTACTTGGACCTCAATTCTAAAATCACACTTCTCTCTAAAAATCACATTTCCCCCTGGCCTCAAAACACTCTGCCAGTCAGTTTCTCCCCAGACCAAGGACTCAGCCTGTCCAAGCAAGACATTTATCTCTTTTCATGATACAGTAGCCAGATGAACCTATAGAATTTAATAGTTTGAACCAACTGTGCACTGGGTCATGATGACATTTTCTACTCACTAACCAATCATATATATCCTAGACTTAGACATAAGAGAGACATACTCTCTTATATTTATCTTGTTTAACAAGACACTGATGAAAACAGCCTGGTATTTTTTAGTCAGTCCTGACTGTTAGTTGACTTAGTGATATTTCAGGTCTAAAATCTCAACTCCATGTAGCCCCACCCTTGGGCTATTTCTCTGATGATCTCTAGGTAAAATACCTGTGCAGTAGATACTAAAAGTGCATGTTCCTCTAAGAACTAACCACTCCCTAATCCAGCCCTGAATAACTTTAGTCATCATACTTGGAACGTTATACTATAAAATATCCTATATAAACTTTACCAGTACCCCATTCAAATCACAGCTTCCCTAAGAACTCTTGCCTGCTAAAAAGCATAATAAGCCTTTGCCACCTTGATCTCAAGAATGCTTCAGTCTGTGAAATTCTTTTCCAGATGGTCCATACAGGGAACTCCAGTCTTGAGGTTTTTCTATTGTTCCTGTAACTTTCCTGAACCCTCATCAGGACCAGTATAAGACAAGAGGCATCCTAGCAAGCCAACAGCAAGCCGCACCTGCAAGGAGAATGGGTGGTTGGCCAGGCCTCTGCTCAGATTAAAGAAAGTATACCTCTAACCAGAATGCTGACCACAAAACTGCAGACAGTAAACAACAGTAAATGAGGCTATAATAGTGTGGTTCATGGACTCCAGAAGCATGACTGATCCTATATCTACCCAGCTTCTGATTATTGTTACCTTGTTTCTTTTTGGCTTTTTTTTGTCCACCTTGTTTATGAGATTTGTTTTCTGCAGAATTAATATCCTCCACTTGCAGAAGCCTGTTCACTTAAGTGGAACGTCACTCCCTATCCATGATTGCGCTGTGTCACACCTGAACCTTGTGTCTACCAAGCTATGGATGTCAATTGAAGAATAGGACCTCTTCGGCAGGGACAGTTCTATGTTAAATTTCAGCATGAAGTAGCTATGGAGGAAAAAACCTTCACCCCTTGCCCTAAGATTTGTGGGCCCCATTCCTTTGAGGGGAGGGGTGATGGGGTGCTTGTGCTGAAGTCCCATCCTGAGATTTTGTTTTATGTGCTCATTTTGTGTGATTCCTGTTGTACTGTAAAGTTTTGTTGACACCAGTTGCCTATGATATTGTTTTATATCCTTATTTTCCGTTATTCCTGTTAAATTTCTTTTGATACCAGTTGCTCCACTGACCTATTAATGAATACAAAAGATCTTGGGGCCACATGTAATGATAATTTAAATCAGGAGGTCTTTCACATTCATTTATAGTCCCATGTGACTTGCCTGGGTCACACAGAAGCCTGAGTCACATGAGTCTCAATCACATGGAGACTATGGTGGAAGGAGCTTGCTGAACAGGTAGAACAGGAAGAGGTGGAGCTAGAGTAGAACTGAGAGGAAAATTTGATTATGAGTCTAGTCAGAATTAGGAAGAATACTGGCTAGCATGCCTGAAAAATCTTGTTTGTGATTTTAAGAGAGCTTGCTTGTGTTGTGTTTAATGGAGCTGGTTTGTGGGAAGCCTAGCAGGGGAAAGGGTTAGAGATGGTATTGTTCTCTGCATAGTTACTGTGTATAGATTTTTGTTGATATGATGGATTTGGCTTTCTGGTATTTGGATAAATATTTTGATTCTTTCTTCCATGTGGAGAGTCTGTTTTATTTTGCAATTCAGAATTGTGCCAGGTCATTCATAGCTGCCATAAGCACTACCACCAGCAGCTCTAGCTCAGCACCAGGTAAGCAACAGCTTCTACAGGCACCAACTGCCAGAACTTGAGGTCCTAGCACACAAACTCCCAACTAGGACCCTACCCCCCAGCACAGGAAATGTGGGACAGAACCCTCTAAATAGCAGAAGCAGGGATCAACTTTAAAAGTCAGGAAAAAGGCAAACACCATGAGCAAAAAGGACCATAAAAATACAAAGACCATAGGTTCTTACTATGAGAACAAGAAAGATGAACACACAAATTCAAAAGAGGACAGCATTATCGTTATACCCACTTCTGAAACCTCAAAGTGGAATTTGAACTAGTCTCAAGCCCAAATAGCCTTCTGGGAAGAACTCAAGAAGGATTTTAAAAGTCAAATAAGAGAAATCGAAAAATACCTTTAAAAATATAATTGACAGGAGCCCAGATGGTAGAGTAACAGCACAGACTTTCTAGTATGCTCCTGTGAACTTCAGTCAAATACCTGTAAAAATAGCTATAAACAAATTCTAGAGATGCAGAACCCACAGAATGATGAAGTGAAGCAAATCTCCAGCCTAAGACAGCCTAGTGAAGCTTACTCTCATCACATTTGGCTTAAGGAGGGAATAATATGCACATTCAGTTTGGTATGAAAATCTGTCTTACACCACAGGAAATTAAGGGATAAGGGGATAAGGGGGGGTGGGTAATAGAAGTAAGGGCAAATGGGAGGAGGAGATAATGAGAAGTAAACACCTGGGGAGAGATAAGGTCAAAAGAGAGAATAGAATAAATGGAGGACAGCCTAGGATGGAGGAAAATATAGTTTCTTTCACAAAATGACTTTTATGGACATTGTTTGAAAAACTACACATATACCACCTATATTTAACTACCTGCCTTCTCAGTGGGAATGGGTGGAGAGAGAGGAAGAAAGGAAAGTTGGAACTCAAAGTTTTAAAATGAATGTTAAAAATTGTTTTTATATGCAACTGGGAAATAAGAAATACAGCTAATGATGTATAGAAATCTCTCTTGCCCTACAAGAAAATAGAAGAGATAGGACACAGAGAGGTGTGATAGAGGGGACAGCAGATTGGGAGAAGGGGTAATCTGAATGCACGTTGTCTTGGGGTGGAGAGAGAGAAGAGATAGGGAGAGAATTTGAAACTCAAAATCTTGTGGAAATGAATGTTAAAAACTAAAAATGAATAAGTTAATTTTAAAAAGATAAAGTTTACAAGACATTTTAAAAAATACAATTAACAGAATGGGAAAAATACACTGCAGAAAACAGCACCTTAAAAAGTAGAATTGTCTAAATGGAAAAGGAGATACAAAAGGTAACTAAAGAAAAGCATTCATTAAAATTTAGAATTGGGAAAGGAGAAGCTAATGACTCTATGAGACATTCAGAATTAATGAAAGAAAATCAAATTAATCAAAAAAAGAAGGAAACATAAAATACCTCATTGGAAAAAAATGCAACCTGGAAAAGAGGTCCAGGATATATAATCTACCTGAAAGTCATTATCAAAATTTAAAAAAAGGGCCTAGACAGTATCTTCTAAGAAATTATCAAGGAATGCTGTCCTGAGGCTCTAGAATTAGAGGGTAAAATAATGATCGAAAGAATCTACCAATTACCTCCTGAAAGAGATCCCATATTGAAAACACCAAGGAATGTTATAGCCAAATTCCAAAATTATCAGGTCAAGGAGGAAATACTGCAAGCAACCAGAAATAAACAATTTAAATACCATGGAACCACAGTTAGGATTTTACTGGATTTTTCAGCTTCTACCTGAAAAGATCAGAGTGCTTAGAATATGATATTTCATATAGCAAAGGTACTTAGATTATAATCAAGGATCAGCTTCCCACCAAAATTGAGCATAATCTTTCAGGCAGGGAGATGGATATTCAATGAAATAGGGGACTTCCAGATCATCCTGAGGAAAAGACCAAAGCTCAATGGAAAATTTGATCTTCAAATAAAAGACACAAAGAGACATAGAAAGGTAAACAGGAAAGAAAAATAAAGAAAAACATGTTATTCAATAAGGGCAAACTGTTTTCATCCCTACATGGGAAGATGATATTGTAAATCTTGAGAACTGTATCTTTATTATGACATTTAGAATGGATATACAAAGACAAATATGGGTATAAATTGACATTGATGTGATGATAAAAAATCACACTAAGCAATGAAAAGTGATTGTAAGAGAGAAGAGGAACTGAGGGGACAGAAAAGTGCAAATTGCTTCATATAAAGAAGCACAAAATGTATTGCAGTAGGGAGAAAGAAGGGAGGTAGATGAACATTGAACCTTATTCTCACTGGATTTGTCTCAAGGAGAGAATAAAATACTCAGTTATGTATGAAAATCTAAATTGCCCTATAGTCAGTAGGAGGGGAAAGGGGAAAGAAAGGGGAGGGGATGGGAAGAGAGAAGGGAGGGAAGAAGTAGCAAGAGAATGGGGAAATTAGAGGAAGAGGACTGATAGAAGGGAGGGAAGATTGAAGGAGGCATTGATCAAAAGCAAAACTTTTGAGGAGGGAAAGGGAGAAATGAGAAATAATTGCATAAATGTGGGAGGGAGAATATAATGGAGAGAAAGATATACTTAGTAATCATAACTGTGAATGTGAATGGAATAAATTCTTCCATAAGTAAAAGGACATAGCACAATGGATTAAAAATCATAATCCTAAAATTTGTCATTTACAAAAAACACATTTGAAACAGGGGAATACACACAGGGTAAAA
Organism: Bettongia penicillata ogilbyi; assembly: GCA_023548195.1. Taxonomy (NCBI): domain Eukaryota; kingdom Metazoa; phylum Chordata; class Mammalia; order Diprotodontia; family Potoroidae; genus Bettongia; species Bettongia penicillata. The sequence goes on along the minus strand of JAJHZJ010000089.1, from coordinate 12,989,535 downwards.
GGTTAGAGCAGAATTTATTATACTTCTTCTGAAGTCAAAATTGCAGGAGTAGCAATCCTGATCTCAGACAAAGAGAAACCAAAAATAGATCCAATCAAAAGATAAAAGGAAAGAAACTATATACTGCTAAGAGGCATCATAGACAATGAAATAATAACATTGCTAAACATTTATGTACCAAGGGGTATAGTATTCAAATTCTTGCAGGAGAAGTTAAGAGAATTATAGGAAGCAATAGACAGCAAAGCTATACTAGTGGGAGGCCTCAATCTCCCCCTTTCTGATTTAGATAAATCTAACCACAAAAAAGAAGCAAAAAATTAAGGTGAATAGAATTTTAGACAAGTTACATATGGTAAACCTCTGGAGAAAATTGAATGGAGACAGAAAGTAATATACCTTTTTCTCAGTGGTATATGACACCTACATAAAGATTGACCATGTACTAGGACATAAAAATCTCACAATCCAATGCAGAAAGACAGAAATATTAAATGTGTCCTTTTTATATCATGATGCAATAAATATTACATGTAATAAAGAGCCATGGAAAGATAAACTAAAATTAACTAGAAACTAAATAATCTAATTCAAAAGAATGAGTGGATCAAAAAACAAATCATAGAAACAATATCTTCAAAGAGACTGAAAATAATGAGACAACATAACAAAATTTATGGAATACAATGAAAGTGGTTCTTAGGAGAAATTTTTCATCTCTAAAAGCATACATGAATAAAATAGAGAAAGAGGAGATCAATGAATTAGACATACAATTAAAAAATCTAGAAAAAAAAACAAAATAAAAATCCCCAGTTAAATACCAAATTAGAAATTCTGAATAGCAAAGGAGAGATTAATAAAATTGAAATAAAACTATTGAACTAGTAAATAAAACTAAGATCTGCTTCTATGAAAAACAAATCAATAAAATAGATAAACCTTTGGTTAATTAGATAAAAAAGAAAGAAGAAAACCAAATTACCAGTATCAAAAATGAAAAGGGTGAATTCACCATCAATGAAGAGAAATTAAAACAATAATTAAAAAATACTTTGCACAACTATATGTTGACAAATTTAACAATTTTAGTGAAATGGATGAATATTTTTTTTTTAAAATGTAAATTGCCAGATTAACATAAAAGGAAGTAAAATACTTAAATCATTTCATCTGAGAAAAAGAAATTGAACAAGTCATCAATGAGTTCCCTAGGAAAAAATTCTACAGGGCCAGATGGATTTTTAAGCAAATTCTTTCAAACATTTAAAGAACAATTAGCTCCAATACTATGTCAACTCTTTGAGAAAATAGGCCAAGAAGGGGTCCTACCAAATTCTTATTTATGATACAGATATGGTGCTGATACTTAATCCTGTAAGAGCTAAAATGGAGAAAGAAAAGTATAGACCAATTTCCCTAAGAAATATAGATGCAAAAATTTTTTTTCTTAATCAGAAACATATACTAAACAGAAAGCAAAGCAAGAAAAAATAAAACATCATTCCACCTAGAACATTTTGTTGTTGTTCAGTTGTTTCTGACTCTTCATGACCCCATTTGGGGTTTTCTTGGAAAAGATACTATAATGATTTGCTATTTCCTTCTCCAGCTCATTTTACAGATGAGAAAACTGAGACAAACAGTAATTTGCCCAGGATCACACAGCTAAGTGTCTGAGGCTGGATTTGAATTCAGGGAGATGAGTCTTCCTTACTCCAGTCCTGATTGAATCCACTGATTCACCTCGATGCTCAGAAAGTAGAGCCAATAGGATGGGAGTGGGAGTGGGGTGGAGAATGGGCCCAAGCTTACAGAACCATATGTAGCAGGGAAATTCATGATTAGGAAACACATCTGCCCAGGGTCACTCACAGCTCTTGACTGTAAGCCTTGATGCCCTTGTTTCCCTTAGGCTCCCTGGTTTGCTGTTGGGAAAAGCTATTCCTCTTCTGGGCTTCTGCATCCTTGCTGGGTGGGGCTGCAGCTACCAGAGCAATGTTAAAGTCTTCCAGCAAAAGCAATATCCCCCTAAGCCTGGAATTTTCTGAGCTTTTTTTTTTTTTTTTTTTTTTCTGGGCACACTCCTTTGGCTGCACTCTGAGGGATCTCCAACTTTCAGAGAACAGATGATTGTTCACAGACATGCCTTCCAATCAGCTCCTTCAATAAGCAGAGGTTTGTCTAGCAGTTCAGCTTCCAAGAAGTATGTGACAGTGTTGAGACCCTGAGGTCTTTCTGTGACTTAACTCTGAAAATCTTCTCAGGCAGTCCCACAATTCTGGTCTTGACTAACTCTATTGCAAAAACAGGATCTCTTGTGTGAAGTGACTCACCTCTGTCTTATTGTGAGAAACCCAAATCCACATTTCTATCAGCCAAGCCACAAGTATGCAATATACAGTTATCTCATAGCCACCAAAAAGCTCTAGGTATCAGAGTTTTCAGCTTTCAATCTCAAAGTCCTTATGTCAGCACTATATAAATTCAGATGTTAGCACTGTGCCAGTCTTCTGGGGCTTTTCATGCTTCTCCTGATTCTTGTGTTTGAAAGTCAAATTTTTTTTTCAGCTCTGATCTTTTCATCAAGAATGCTTGAAAGTTCTTTATTTCATTGAAAGACCATTTTTTTCCCCTTGAAGTCTTACACTCAGTTTTGCTGGGTAGGTGATTCTTGGTTTTAATCCTAGTTCCTTTGGCTTCTGGAAGATCATATTCCAAGCCCTTCAATCCCTTAATGTAGAAGCTGCTAGACATTGTGCTTTCCTGATTGTATTTCCAGAGTACTCAAATTGTTTCTTTCTGGCTGCTTGCGATATTTTCTCCTTGACCTAAGAACTCATTCTCATTTCATTCAGTGAAATAGAGGACTTTCAAGCATTCTTAATGAAAAGACCAGAGGTGAATAGAAAATTTGTCTTTCAAACACAAGAGTCAAGAGAAGCATGAAAAGCTAAACAGGAAAGAGAAATCATAAGGGGCTTACTAAAGTTGAAATGTTTACATTCCTACATGGAAAGATAATATTTGTAACTCTTGAAACTTTTTTCAGTATTTGGGTAGATGGGAGGATTGTACATACATACATACATGCATGCATGCATACATATATATGGAGAGACAGACAGACAGAGTCAGAGAGCGAGGGCACAGGGTGAGCTGAATAGGAAGTGATATGTAAAAAAAATAAAATTAAGATGTGAGAGGGAAATATATCAGGAGGAGAAAAGGAGAAGTAGAATGGGGAAAATTATCTCTCATAAAAGAAGCAAGAAAAAGATTTTAAATGGAGTGGAAAAGGGGAGAGATGAGAGGTAAAAAGTGAAGTTTACTTTTCATCACATTTGGCTTGAGGAGGGAATAACATGCGAACTCAATTTGGTATGAAAATCTATCTTACACTACAGGAAAGTAGGGGAGAAGGGGATAAGTAGGTTTGGGGGATGATGGAAGGGAGGGCAAATGGAGGAAGGAGTAATAAGAAATGATCAGTTTAAAGGAGGGAAAAGGTCTAAAGATAGAATCGAATAGAGAGCAGGATAGGATGGAAGGAAATATAATTAGTTTTTCACAACATGACTGTTATGGAAGTCTTTAGCAAAACTGCATATATTTAGTCTATATTGAATTGCTTGCCTTCTTACTAGGGATGGATGGGGAGTGAGGAAGGGATAGAAGTTGGAACTCAAAGTTTTTGAATGAATGTTGAGAATTGTTTTTGCATGCACCTGGGAAATAAGAAATACAGGTAATTTGGTATAGAAATTGATCTTGCCCTAAAGAAAAAGAGAGAAGATGAAGATAAGGGAAGGGAGGGGTGGTATAGAAAGGGGAGCAGATAAGGGGAGGGGTAATCAAAATGCATGGTGTTTCAGGGTGGTGGAAAGGAGAGATGTGGAGAGAATTTGGAACTCAGAAAGTTGTGGAAATGAATGTTGAAAACTAAAAATAAATAAATAAATTTTTAAAAAATACAAGACCCTGAAAAAGAAAAAAAATTATCTCATGAATAGCACAACTCATGCTGAGTCAACAAAAGAAACCAATTATTTCCATTATTTTGGTTCACAATGACAATTTAGAAAGAAAAAAAACAAGACTCCTACAACACTTTGATCAGAGGTTTGACAAGAATAAAGCAAATACTCACCATAAATCAATTATTTTTTGAAGAGATGTACTTGGTCTCAGCTCAGAGACTCTCTAGTGTAGGGCCCAGGTTGGTAGGCCCAAGGGATCTCTCCACAATCTCACTGTGAACCAGTTATGAAATGAAATGTGCTGGTCAGGAATGAGTGATGGTACTACAACATTGAAACTGATGAGACTGGCAGAGAAAATATCCAGAGAATAAGGGGTATATACTATCAAGATCACAGTCATACTCTTCTACAGGTACAGTCTGAGTCAATATAGGGGTAAGGAGGAGGAACCAAAGGAAAACAGAGACTACATCTACACATACACATACACAGAGACAGAGAGAGACAAAGAGAGAGGGAGACAGAGAGATACAGAGGCAGAGACATAGATGCAGAGAAACAGAAAGACAGAGATAGAAAGAGATAGAGAGACAGAGAAAGAGGAAATGCTTTAGTTCCTTCAGTTGATCTTAGAAGATGAACTTATCAAAAAATAATTAGACATCCTGTCTTCTTATTTGTCTGTTTGTTTTCATCTAGACCTCTTTCATATACTTAGAGTGGACATTACTTTCATTCTTGCAGACTGACAATTGTGGGTCATTTAAACTTAGAAAACTGTCTGTGTGACACTGGTGAGTTAAATGGTTTGCCAGTGATCGCACAATCTGTATGTGTTGTTGTACTTTAACACTGGTCTTTCTGATTCCAAGGTTGACTTACTATTCCAAACTTTCTTTTCTTGATCCTGTATGATAATACTTTAGTACCAATGAATTCTAAACTTCCCCACCATGTTAGGAAAATATGGATTGGTAAAGTATACAAGGAGAAACTACAGAATCATGGGATTACAGAAAGTTTTCAGATGCCATAAAATCCAAACTAAACTGGAGGGCAATCAATAAACATTTATCTTGTATCTATTCTGTTTCAAGGACTATGCTATACTCTGGGGATATAAATAAAGGCAAAAGATAACCCTTCATCTCAAGGAGTTCACAGTATGATGGGGAAGGTAACATGCCAACAATTATGCACTATTGAGACATATACAGAATAAATTTTAAATAATGAACAGAGGGAAGACATTAAAAGTAAGGAGAATCAGGATTGCAAAATATGCAATAAATGGTCATTTGGATTTTGCCTGAATACATCCCTGATGGAAAATTGGATTTGGAGAAATATACTTAGTCATCTCAGAAACTCTCATGGGTAGGGTCTCAGGTTGCTGTAAACATTGGAATTTTCCATAGTCCATAATTAACAAATTACAAAATGACAGACCTGGGAAGATATTGTTTGGCCAGAACATGTTATAGGATATTTGTCAAGGCTAAGCACTGAAACAGAGTTGACATTTTAAGTTTTCCTAGGCAGATTTTGATCACTAAAATATACATCACTAAGCAAAGATACAAGCAGCTGGATGGCAAAGTGGACAGAGAGCTGGACCTGGATTCAGGAAGACAGGGTTTAGTCCTAGCCTCAGATACTCTAGTAGCTCTTTGACTCTAGGCAAGTCACTTTGCCATGTTTTCCTCAGTTTCTTCATCTACAAAGTGAGTTGGAGGAGATGGCAAACCACTCTAGCCTAGCATCTTTGTTAAGAAAACCCGGGGGGGGGGGCAAAGATGACAGAATAAAAGAGGGACTTGCTTGAGTTATCCCCTAAACCCCTCCATGTACATGTAAAAATTACTCTAAACAAATTCTAGAGCAGAAGAACCCACAAAATGACAGAGTGAAACAAATTTCTAATCCAAAACAACCTGGAAAGTTGACAAGAAAGGTCTGTTGCACCAGTCTAAGAGAGAGAAGTTCAGTACAGCATGGGCCCTAGCAAACCTGAAGCAGGCTTCAATAGACAGAATCAGTGGCAGCTGTGATAGTTTACAGACTTCTCAACCCACTAATGCCAAAGACAACTTAGGTCAGTAGGAAAGATCTGTCAGACCTGGGCGAGAAAGGAGGATGGCCAGGGCCCAGCTATAGAATGGGGGTGATCATGGCAGCAACTGCTTTTGTAGCGCTAGCTTGGTCCACAGACAGTAGGGTGATTAAGAGACTGATCAGAGGAAGATTGCAAGGATCTCTTTGTTGGTGCCAAGGCAGAATTCTCTTGCTTTGCCCGTGCCTGAATCTGGGTTGCAGTCCTGGGTAGCAGTCCTGGGATGAGGGGGGAGGAGGAGCACTGGCATAGTGGAGCTTGTGGTGGCTGTGCAGAGGGAATCCTACTCTCATTAGAAGGCAGAAAAGCATACTTGAGGTCACTGACAGATGACAGCACAGTCCAGAAGAGGAGTAAATACCTCTACTTTGATGATACCACTTCAGAATATCTGAAAATTTACAGGTCCCTTGAAATATCTCTAAAAACAGTATAAAAACCACTGAAGCTTGGAAAAGTATATCCTCTACCAGGAAGCAGAGCCTTCCCTTAATAAAGAGAAAAAAAATCAAGTAATTGCCTGAGAACATGAACAGTGGGGAGGGGGAGGGGAGAGAGGGAGAAGTATATAGAATGTTACTTTGGTAACAAGGAAGATCAAAATATACAACCAGAAGAAGACATCAAAGTCAAAGCTCCTATATCCAAAACCTCCAAGAAAATATATGAATTGGTTGCAGGTGATGGGAGAACTCAGAAAGGATTTTGAAAATCCAATATGAGAGGTAGATGAAAAACTGAAAAGAAAAATGACAGTGATGTAAAAAAATCATGAAAAATGAGTCAACAGCTTGCTAAAGGAGATCCCTAAAAATGCTAAAGAAAATAACACTTTAAAAGTAAAATAACCCAAATGGCAAAAGAGGTCCAAAAAGCCAACAAGGAGAAGAATGTCTTAAAGGGCAGAATTGGCCAAATAGAAAAGGAAGTCCCAAAGCTCGCTGAAGAAAATAAATTCTTAAAAATTAGAATGGAGCAAATGGAAACTAATGATTCTGAGATATCAAGAAATTACAAAAACAAAACCAAAAAATGAAAAAGAAATAGAAAACAATGTATAATAACTCAATAGAAAAACAAATGACTTGGAAAATAGATTTGGGAGGGATAATTTTAAAAAATGTTGGATAACTTGATCAATAAAAGGACCTAGACATCAACTTTCAAGAAATTGTCAAGGAAAACTAGCCTGATGTTCTAGAAACAGAGGGTAAAATAGAAATTGAAAAAAAAATCTACTGATTACTTCCTCAAAGAGATCATAAAAGAAAAAAAAGTCCTAGGTATATTGTTGTGAAACTCCAGAGTTCCCAGATAAAGGAGAAAGCATTGCAAGCAGCCAGAAAGAGACAATTCAAGCATAGTGGAAGTACAATCAGGACAACACAAGATTTAGAAGCTTCTACCTTAAGGGATCAGAGGACTTGGAATATGATATTCTAGAGGTCAAAGGAGCTACAGTTAAGACCAAGAATCACCTACCCAGAAAAACTGAGCATAATCTTCAGGGTAAAAACAAAATGGATATTCAATGAAATTGAGGACTTCCTTTTAAAAAATTAATTAGTTTGTTTGTTTTCTGTGTTCTACATCACTTCCATATAACTCAGAATTTTCCCCCTCCTTCCCTTCCTTTCCCATTCATTCCCCCTCCCTCCTCAAGTCAGCATACATTTTATATAGATTCTACACATATATTCCTATTAAATACATTTTCACTTTAGATATGTCACATAGAAGAATTAAGATGAATGGGGGAAATCATAAAACAAACTAAAACATAACACAAAAGAAAACTATTTGCTATATTCTGCGATTGAATTCCATAGTTCTTTCTCTGGATGTGGAAGGAATTTTGCTTCAAGAGACCATTGGGAATTTTTTAAGTCCTCACATTGCAATGAAGTTCTAAGTCTACCAAAAAAAATCCTCTCACATTGTGGTTGTTGCTGTGTATAAAGTTCTCCTGGTTCTACTCCTTTCACTCAGTATCAGTTCATATAAGTTTTTCCAGGTGTCTCTGAAGTCTTCCTGTTCATCATTTCTTACAGCACAATAGTATTCCATTGCATTCATATACCACAATTTATTCAGCCATTACCCAGTTGATGGGTATCCCCTTGGTTTCCTGTTTTTGACCACCACAAAAAGTGGTGCTATAAATATTTTTGTATATGTCGGACCCTTTCCTATTTTTATGATCTCTTGGGGTTACAGTCCTAGAAGTGGTACTGCTGGGTAAAAGGGTATGCATATTTTTGTAGCCCTTTAGGCATAGTTCCAAATAGTTCTCCAGAATAGCTGGATCAGCTCACAGCTCCACCAGCAGTGAATTAGTATTCCAACTCTCCCACATCTCCAACATTTATTATCATCCTGATTTGTCATGTTAGCCAATCTGATAGATGTGATGTGGTATCTCAGAGCTGTTTTGATTTGCATCTCTCTAATCAATAGTGATTTAGAGCATTTTTTCATGACTATAAATAGCTTTGATTTCTTCCTCTGAAAACTACCTGTTCGTATCCTTTGAGCATTTATTAATTGAGGAATCACATACATTTTTATGAAGCACATTTTCAGCTTAGTCATGTTGTATGGAAGAATTAAAATGAGTGGGAGAAGCAATGGGAAAAACCAAACAGAAACAAAACCCTAGAAAATAGTCTGCTTCATTCTTTCTCTGGATGTAGATAGCATTTTGCTGAAATTGAGGACTTTCAAGCTTTCTTGATGAAAAGACCAAAGATGAGTAGAAAATTTGACTTTCAAATACAAGAATCAAGAGAAGCATAAAAAAGGAGTAATCATAGGGATTTATTAAAGTTGAACTGTTTACATTCTTACATGGAAAGATGATATTTGTAACTTATGAGACCTTTCCAAGTGTTAGGGTAGTTGGAGAGAAGATGGATGGGTAGATAGATAGATAGATAGATAGATAGAGAGAGAGAGAGAGAGAGAGAGAGAGAGGTCACAGGGTGAGTTGAATATGAAGGGATGATATCTAACAAACAAAGTCAAGGGGTGAGAGAGGAATGCATTGGGAGAAAGAGAAAGGAAGAGATAGAATGGGCTGAATTATTCCACATAAAAGAGGCCAGAAAAACTTTTACAGTGGAGGGGAAGAGGCAGGAGGTGAAAGGGAATGAATGACCCTACTCAGTTGGATATGGGAAGCTATTTTACCCTACAGGAAAGTAGAGGGGAAAGGGACAAGGAAGTAAATTGATAGGAGGGAAGGCAAATGGGGAAGAAGGTAATAAAAAATAAACATTTTGGAGGAGGGACAGGGTCAAAGGAGAGAATAGAATAAATGGGGCTGTGATAAGATGGAGGGAAATATAGTTAGTCTTTCACAACATGACTATTATGGAAGTGTTTTGCATGAGTATACAGGTATAGCCTATACAGAATTGCTTGCCTTCTCAGTGAAGATGGGTGGGGTGGGAGGAAGGGAAAGAACATCGAACTCAAAGTTTTAAAAACAAATGTTAAAAATTGTTTTCACATGCTACTTGGAAATAAGACATAGAGGCAATGGAGTATAGTAATCTATTTCTTACAGAAAAGTAGACGGGAAGGCAATAAGAGAAGGAGGCGGGGACAGTAATAGAAGGGAGGGATGTTTGGAGAAAGGGTTAATCAGAATGTAGGCCATCTTGGGGTGGGGGTGGGGAGAGATGGGGAGAGAATTTGGAACTCAATATCTTGTGGAATTGAATATTGAAAACTAAAAATAAATTAATAAAAGAAAAAAGAAAACCCCTAAAGGGATCATGAAGAGTTGAACATGACTGAAAAAACAACGGAACAACAACAAAAACAAAGATATAGAAAGAGAAGACTTTTTCAGTGCCCCTGATTCCAGTAAGTATCATAGAAATAGAGTTGAGAGGATGTTATACCTCTAACTGAAAACCTTTATTCTACAGAGGAGAAAACTAAGTTACAGAGAAGTAAACTGACTTGCAAAATGTCACAAAACAGTAGATGAAAAAAGCTGCGTTAGAACACAGGGTTCATTGACTCAAAATATAGTTCTCTTTTTTTTAAAGTAAGGACTAAGTATAAAAATTTTATCCACCTTCAGAGAGAGGTCTGATAACCTCTTAAGAGCAAATTGAAGCAAGAAGAAAGGAAAAATGAAAGGAAGGAAGGAAGGAAGGAAGGAAGGAAGGAAGGAAGGAAGGAAGGAAGGAAGGAAGGAAGGAAGGAAGGAAGGAAGGAAGGAAGGAAGGAAGGGGGGATGAAGAAAAGACAAAACATACTTCAATTTGCACTCATAGTTATACAGTTCTTTCTCTGGAGGTGGATAGTACTTTTTCGCCGTGAATACTTTGGAACTGTTTTGGATCACTGCTTTGATATGAGTAGTCAAATCTTTCACAGTTTATCATCCTTACCATGTTGCTGTTACTGTACACAATTATCTCCTTTTTCTTTTCACTTCACTCAATTTCATTTCACTTTTTCCCCAGTTTCCAGTTCTTTGCCACTACACACACACACACACACACACACACACACACACACACACACACACACATCCACACACACACACACACACACACTAGCTGCTGCAAATATCTTTGTACATATGGGTCCTTTTTCTTTTTACTTTGTTTCCTTTGGGTAAGATCTATTAGTGGTATTACTAGATCAAAGGGTATGCACAATTTTATAACCTTTTGGACATAGTTCGAAACTGCTATCCAGAATTTTTGGAGGAATTCATGATCCCTCCAAAATTTTATACGGGTGCCTATTATTCCTCATCCACCCCAGCACTTGTCTTTTCAGGTAAGTTGGAGTACTCAATTACTTTTAAATTTTAATTAAATTGATGCCCTTTATTGAAAACTGTCAGTTTATAACATATGACAATTCATGAAATGGGAGATGCCCTTATTTTTCTAAATTTGACTCAGTTCCCTATATATTTGAGAAATGGGACCTTTATCACAGATACTTGCAGTAAAATATTCAGGTATTGTTTCATTGTCTATGGCACCTTTCAGCAAAATTTACTTTCCTTGATTGTCTCTTTTAATTATGTCTTTTATTGCTTTGGCTTTGATTTTTAGTTTATAATTGTTACCTTTGCCTTTATTACTTCAGCTGACATACAGTAACAGTCGGTTTCTGCCCTTTACTCTAACTCTCTGTGTAGTTTTGTTTCAGGTGTGACTCTTGTAAACAACCGTCTTGTTGGATTCTGGCTCTTAACTATTCTGCTATCTGCTTCCATTTTAGTGATGTGTTCATCACATTCATATTCACAATTATGATTCATGCATATTTTATTCCATCCCATTTTCTTCTGTTTATCTTTCACTGTTTTGTTATCTTGTCCCTTCTTAAAAATACCCTTTGCTTCTGTACACTACTTCCCTTAAACAGTCCTCCCTTTTATCGTTCCCCTCTCCTTCCCTTATCTATTCACTTTCCCTCTTATTTCCCTAGTATGATGTGTATGTGTGTGTGCGTGTATGTATTGTTTGTGTGTGCATGTATGTACACACACACACATATAAATATATATATATGCATGTGTGAATAGCAGCTTCTCACCACTCCTCTCTTTTCCTTTCTTACGTGGGGATGCTCTGCCCAGGGGAAGGTATACTTGATGGCCAAAAGCTGCCTTTTTTTTTTCTTTGGATTTACTTCCTAGATTTCTTTCTCACAGACCAAACTTTAAGCTCAATTCAATCTGGAGCTCATAGAAGGGACAATAGGTCCAGGTAAATATTTCTTTTTTGCCAGGTACCCTGAGAGTCTTCCCTTTGATTATTATTATTATTTATTAAAAGGGAACATCACTTGAGTAACTACTCAAAGAGGGCTATTCAGTAAATGAATGTTCTCACTCAAAGTAAGAACCTGAAAAGACCTGAAAGGGCCAGGGTCTCCCAAATATCTGGCCACTGGACTCAGATGGTCTTGGGGGAGAAAGTGAGGCTGGTGACCTTGCACAGACCTCCCTCACTCAAATCAGTCAACTACAAATCATGTCATCATTTCCCTGATGTCATGATCCTCTTTGCAAATGAAGGACAAAAACAATAACATACAAATACAGATATACACACATACACACACACACATATATATATATACATACACTTATACGTGCATACATACATGTGTGTATATGTATACATATATATACATATACATACATATATATATAATTCACTTTTTGAATCAATTCCAATGAGTAGGGTTCAAGTATTGCTATAAAAGCTCTTCTTCGCATGCCTCTTTTATGTGAGGAAATTTTCTCCTTCTACATCTACTTTTCCCCTTCTAGAGTATACCTCTTTCTTACTTCATTCATTTATTTGGTGAAGAGGGAGATCATGCCAATGTAATCAATACTTTCAGTTGCCTATTCACATTTATTTGCCATATCTCATATGCATAGAACCAGGTCCCCTTTTCCTTTAATATACATAAATTATCATCAATTTAAAGAGGTATATTTATATAATGTGAGGAGTTCTGGACTGAGAGTTAGGAATACCTAGGTTTTAACCCTGCCCCTAACACTTACTACTTGCATGACCTTTGACAAGTCATTTAACCTAGCAAAGTCTACGTTCCCTATTCTGTAAAATGAAAGGGGTTGTTCTAACTGGATTGTCAGTTTCCAGCTTTTAAATCTATAATCTTATGATGTTCAAAGATAACTTCCTTACTTTCTATGCTACATTATTGATTCATATCCATAGGATTTTCTTTGACATGCACCACCTCTAAAAAAAAAGTACCTCTCTACTCCTTTAATTTATGCTATCTTTCCCTATTGGGATTACACTTCTTGTTGACAGGGACCATCATTCTTTTTCTTTCTGTTTGTATGTCCAACATTTTGCAGTCCCTAGGCTGAAAAATAAGTCATTCATTAAGTAAGAACTTAATAAGTGCTTATTGATTGACTGACCATCATCTACTTTGTGTAAACTAAAGGTGGTTCTCTTTCTGAAAAAAATAGCATATTATTTATCCTGATATTATGAGGATCTGTATGTTCTAGGAGAAGTCACTTAGGTTTTGTCAGCCACAGTTTCCTCATCTGTAAAAGGAAGAGGGTGGTTTAGATACCTTTAAGATCCCATCTGGTTCTGAGTCCATGAGCTGCTTATGAGTTGCATAAATTTCTGTTGCAAATTAAAGCCAGAATTGAGTTTGCTAATAGGCAATGGAACTTATTAGTTAGGTCTCGTCTCCTGGGTGCATGAAGACTGTATAACTCTATCAACACAAATTTCCATGCACAAAACGTCATTGGCAGTTGTTATGCAAGTTTCCCATGTATCATTTATCCCTTATCACTCTCTCATTTACATCATCTTTTTGAAAATCCTTTCCTCCGAATTCCCATCAATTGGGGAATGGCTGAGCAAGGTATGATATATGAATAAAATGAAATACTATTGTTTCATAAGAAATGATGAACAGGAAAAAAAGTGAAAAAAAAGATTCAGATCATTTGCCATTTGCATCCCTGAAAGACAGTGGCCATAGTAATGAAACCTCAAATCTTTAAAAAGTGTTACAGTATTTGTTTCTCACTTAAATAAACTCTAAGCTTCCTAAGAGTAGAAACTGCAACAAAAGAAAACAGAAAGAAGTGATGAGCAGGTAGATATCAGAAGAAACCTGGAAAGACTCAGATGAACTTACAGTGAGTGAAGTAAGCAGAATCAGGGGAAAACTGTACACAGTAACAGCAACATTGTGCAGCGGTCAACCTTGATAAACTTAGCTCTTCTCAAAAGTGCAATGAACTAAGACAAATACAAAAAATTAATGGTGGAATAATGCTTTCCATATCCAGAGAGAGAACTATAGAGTCTGAATGCAGATTGAAGTATAGTACTTTTTCTTGTTTTTTCTTTCCAGTGGTTTTTCCCTTTTATTCTGACTGTTATTCCACATGATTAATTTGGAAATATGATTAATGTAATTCTGTGTGTATAGTCTATATCAGATTTCATGCCATCTTGGGGAGGAGAGAGAAGAGGGAGAGGGAAAATTTAGATATAACAATCCTATAAAAATAGATGTTGAAAACTTAAAGTAAATAAATAAATGAATTTAATTTTTTAAAAAAGAGGGGAAAAAAAGAAAATTCTCTCCTCACTCATTATATGACCAAAATTAGTTTCAGAGATGGAAAAGTACATTGAAGTTGAGAAAAAAGGATAACCATGTGTGATCTCAGACTAATAGTTATTGGTAGAATGGCAATTTCTTCCTTCCTTCCTTCCTTTACTGCTTCATTTCTTTCTTTCTTTTTCTCTCTCCCTTTCTCTCTCTTTCTTTCATAGGTTTCCCTGTCTCTTCCAGAACTCTCATGTAGCAGCTAAATCTAGAAACTCCCTTATCTGCTCCTCTCTTGACCTTAAAACATCACTTACTATAGCATCATTCATTCTTTCCCTCCTTCCCAAGTCTCAGGAAAAGAGGTGTTTCTATATTTATTCCTTTATTCTAAATTACTAATTCCTTTATTCCTAATATTTTATATTACTTTCTTCATCATGGTTCTTGATCCTATACACTCCTGTCTCTCCAGAACATTGCTCTAGCAGTCATAATTTTTCCCCTCATGTATCTTCAATATTTCCCTCCCTAATAGCTATTTACTCCTTTACTATGACCATGTCCTAATCTCCCTAATAAAAAAAATGAAAAATATACTTCCTTTCTATGTTATTTAGCTCTTGCCACATTTCTGCTCCCTCCTGTGATACAACTTCTTGTAAAAGCAGTCTCCTCTTGGTACTTTTCATTCTTCACCAGCTACTAACTCCAAAGAATGGTAGAGTATAAATTTAAAGCAAGAAGGTGCCTTAAAGTTCTGACTGAACTCATTTAATTTATAAGTGACTAAAATGAAACCCAATATAACAAGTTATTTGCCCCAGGTATCACAGTGGCAGAAGCAGCATTCAAACCCCTTCTCTTCTGATGTAGTGTGCTTCCACTCAAGTCTTCCAATTCCACTTCCATTCCCATTTTTCTCCTGTATCTTCACATTCCAAAGTCACCGGTGATTTCCCAGTTCCACAGTCCTTATCTTTCTTTTCTTCTTTTCACTATTTGGCACTCCCTCCAGATCAAGTGTTCTTGACTGGGAATCACAGAAGTTATTCAAAATAATTGATTTCCTTTGTAATCTCATTTTATTTTAAACATTTAAATGTTATTATTTTAGAACAGGTTCATAAGTTTCCCCAGACTTTTTAAGAGGTCTACAAAAGAAAGACATAAAAATACCTCAACTATATAAAACTTCTGCTCTAGATGGTTCTTTTTTTTTGGGCTTCCAAAAAGCCAAATATTACTGTTCCTCTGTACCATCTCTCCAAACACACAAACTCTATTCCCTTCCTTGTGTTATTTTCTTCTTACCAATTCCATAAGGTGGATACTGCTTAAGGATTGGTTTTCTGCCCCTCTAATTTCTTATCTTGAAAATCAAATTCAATGTTGCATCTTCATGAAAATTCCTCTGGACTTGATTCATAAGTCCATATATTTTGTTCTGACCTCTCTCTTGGACTGGAGATACAAATCTTCAACAGTCTTCAGGACCCCTCCAGCTGAATATCATGCTAGCATCACCACATCTAAAGTTGATTTATAAATATGATGGTTTCTTGGACTCAGTGGTGTGTTGGTAAATGTTTAACAATCAACTCTTAGGGGGAAAATGTATGTATGATACATTTTAAAGTTTAATTTGCATTATTAACATTTCCTCCATTGTTTTTTTTTAATTCTAGACTATTAAGGAAGCCTCAATTTACACTTTACCTATTTCTAACTGTTAATGGTCATAGTGAAAATTTTACAGTTGTCTCTTAAGTATGCCATAAGCTAGTTCCAATATACCTCGTCTTTGACCTCCCTTGTCTCCCATTTAATAATAGCAAAGAATTTCAAAGCCCTTGCTATGGGCCAGGCACAGTGATAAGTACTTGACAAGTACTCTGTTTGACACTCACAACAACCCTGCCTCAGATCTTTTTGATTTCATCCCTGCACTCTATCCACTATTTTACCTAGCTTAAATGTAAAGTCAAGTCTTTCTTCTTTTCCTAGTTCATAACTAATCACTAACAAAGTCATCTCTAGGAATTAGCCTTTCTCAACTTAATTAGGTTGGTAATTGAATGACAGGTAGCATAGGTTGCATCACTTGGTTTATACAAAGAAGCCTTTCAAAATTGGTAGAATGTAGGGAGCCAAAATGGGTACCTAGATGGCAGAGTGGATAGAGGCCTGGGCCTGGAGTTAGGAAGACTAATATTCTTGAATTCAAATCTGGACTTAGGCACTTGTAAACCATGTAAATGAGGGAAAGTTACATAAACTTGTTTGCCCCAGTTCCTCGTACAAAATGAGCTGGAAAAGGAAATGCCAAGACATCCTGAGTATCTCTGCCAAGAAAAACCCAAATGGGGGTAAGGGGAGAAACAGAGCCAAGATGTTGGACTAAAATCAGGAACTTCCTAGAGCTCTCCCCCCAAGCCCAGCTAAATACCTGTAAAAATGACTAAAAAATCTGTAGCTGAAGAACTCACAGAATGATGGAGTGAAGCAAATCTCCAGCTCAAGAAAGCCTGGAAGGTGAACAAGAAGAGTTTATTGCACCAGACTGAGAGCAGAGAGCAGTCCAGTGTGGGTCATGCCAGCATAGACAGGACCTGAGTAGTCCTCAGGGGACTGAATCACTGGCACCTGTGGTAGTTTCCAAACTTCGCAACCCCAAAATACTAACGACAGTTTGGAAAGTGGGTGGATAAACCTAGTTAGACCTTTGTGAGAGAGTAGAGTGGTCAGCCTCCAGCTATAGGGTAGTGGAGAGAGTGGAGAAGTCCTTGGCAGCCACAGCAGCAGCAGCAGCAAGGGCACAAGGAGTGCTATTTCTGGAGCTCTAGGTCCACAGATTGTGGGGGGAATCTAGTGACTGACAGTACATGCTTCACTCCCACATGAAACATAGAACTTGACAAAGAGCTGAAAATTCAAATAATTGACTGGGGAAATGAGCCAAAATTTGGAAAACAATCAGACTATAGAATTTTCTTTGATGACAAGGAAGATCAAAACATACAGTCAGAAGGAGACAACAAAATCAAAGCTCCTACATCCAAAACCTACAAGAAAAATGTGAATCCATCTCAGGTCACACAAGAGCTCAAAAAAGATTTTAAAAATCAGTAAGAGGATTAGAGGAAAAATTGGAAAGAGAAATGACACTGATGCAAGAAAATCATGAAAAGTGATTCAGCTGCTTACTAAAGGAGACACAAAAAATGATGAAGAAAATAACACCTTGAAAAAATAGACTAGCCCAAATAACAAAAGAGATTCAAAAAGCCAATGAGGAGAATAATTCCTTAAAAAGAGGAACTGGCAAAAATGGAAAAAGAGGTCCAAAAGTTCACAGAAGAAAATAATTCCTTAAAGATTAGAATGGAGCAGATGGAAGCTGATGACTTTATGAAAAATCAAGAAATCATAATAACACAACCAAAAGAATGAAAAAAAATAGAAGACAATGTGAAAAACCTCACTGGAAAAACAACTGACCAGGAATATAGATCCAGGATAGATAATTTAAAACATTATTGGACTACCTAAAAGCCATGATCAACAAAAAGAGCCTAGAGATCATCTTTCAAGAAATTATCAAGGAAAACTATCCTAATATTCGAAAATCAGAGGATAAAATACATATTGAAAGAATCCACTGATCACTTCCTAAAAGAGATCACAAAAGGAAAACTCAGAGGAGGATATTGAAGTAAAGAAACCCCCCAAAACAAATATTTAATGGCCACCTGCCCAAAAAGAATTCATAGAAAATCTTAAAAAAAAAAAGACTGAAAATTAACTGATAGAGTTGGGGGATAAAGCAAATAAAAAAAAGAATAATTCAAGAAAAACAAGAAGTTTGTGAAAGGAAAGTCAACCCATTAGAAAAGGAGGTCCAGAACCTTAAGGAAGAAAATGACACCTTAAAAATTGGAGTTGGACAAAGTGAAACCAGTGAAATTATGAGATCAAGTAATAATTAAACAAAATATTAATAATGAAAAATAGAAGAGAAACTGAAACATCTTATATGAAAAACAATTATATTTGGAGAATAGAACAAAAAGAGGAATTATAAAATAACTGCACTAACTGAAAGTTAAGACAAAAGATGTATTTAGATAAAATAATACAAAAAATAGCTAAAGAAAATTGTCCTGAAGCATTAGAACAAAGGGGAAAAGTAAAAATACCAAAGACCCATTGATCACCACTTACAAGAGATCCTATAAGGAAAACTCATGAGAGTATCATGCCCAGTTCAAAGATAAAATATTAAAAAACATCAAGATTAAAACAACTTAAATATGATAGTGCCATAATTAGAATCACACAAAATGTAGCAACAGAGGTTTTAAAAGACAGCAAGTCTTGCAACACAATATATAAAGAAAAAAAAATAACTGGTGCTTTGGCTAAAAATTTCATACTCTGAAAATCTGAGTATTAACCTGAATGAAAAAAAAACTGGACATTTAGTAAACTCTCAGTCTTTCAAGACTTTGCTACAAAAAGTCCTGAACTCAATAGAAGATTTGGCATACAAGAACCAAGAGAAATATAAGACTGATCATAAGGGATTCATAAGGACAAACTCTTTACTTTTTCTATATGTAAAATGTACAGTATTTTCTTTCAGTTATTTAAGTTTTCAACATTCATTTCCACAAAATTTTGAGTTAAAAATTTTCTCCCCATCTCTCCTCTCCCCCAGTGCAAAACACTGAACATTCTGATTACCCCTAGCACCAGTCTGCCCTCCCTTCTAACATCCCTCCCTTCCCTTATCCTCATCTTCTCTTTTGTCCTATAGGGAAAGATAAATTTCTATACCCCATTACCAGTATTTCTTATTTCTCAGTTGTATGCAAGAACAATACTCAACATTTGTTCCTAAAACTTTGAGTTCCAACTTCTCTTTCTTCCTGCCTCCCAACTCATCTCCACTAAGAAAGAAATTCAATATAGGCTATATATGTGTAGTTTTGCAAATGACTTCCATAATCATCATGTAGTATAAGACTCACTATATTTCCCTCCATCCTATCTTGCCTCCTATTTCTTCTATTCTCTCTTTTGACCTTGTCCCTCCCCAAGAGTGTTTATTTGTAATTGCTCCCTTCTCCCATTTATCCTCCTTTCCATCATCCCCCCCAACCCTGTTTATCCCCTTCTCCTCTACTTTGCTGTATTGTAAGATAGGTTTTCATACCAGTTTGAGTGTACATTTTATTCCTTCCTTGAGCCAAATGTGATGAGAGTAAGCTTCACTTTTGCCCTCTCATCTCCCTCCTTTTTCCTTCCATTGAAAAAGCTTTTGCTTGCCTCTTTTATGAGAGATAATTTGCCTCCTTCCATTTCTCTCTTTCTCCTCTCAATACATTCCTCTCTCACCCCTTAATTTTATTTTTTTAGATATGATTCCTTCCAATTCAATTCACCCCATGTTCCCTATCTCTGTCTCTGTCTCTCTCTATATATATGTATATGTATGTGTGTACTCCCTCCAACTACCCAGATGCTGAGAAAAGTTTCAAGAGTTACAAATATTGTCTTTCCATGTAGGAATGTAAACAGTTCAACTTTAGTAAGTCCCTTATGATTTCTCTTTCCTGTTTAACTTTGTATGCTTCTCTTGATTCTTGTGTTTGAAAGTCAAAGTTTCTTTTCAGCTCTGGTCTTTTCATCAAGAATGCTGAAAGTCCTCTGTTTCATTGAAAGACCATATTTCCCCCTGAAGTATTATACTCAGTTTTGCTGGGTAGGTGATTCTTGGTTTTAGTCCTAGTTCCTTTGACTTCTGGAATATCCTATTCCACACCCTTTGATCCCTTAATGTAGAAGCTGCTAGATCTTGTGTTATCCTGATTGTATTTCCACAATACTTGAATTGTTTCTTCCTAGCTGTTAGGAATATTTTCTTCTTGACTTGGGAACTCTAGAATTTGGTTACAATATTCCTAGAAGTTTCTCTTTTTGGATCTCTTTCAGGAGGTGATTGGTGGATTATTTCAATATTTATTTTGTCCTCTGATTCTAGAATATCAGGGCAGTTTTCCTTGATAATTTCATGAAAGAGGATGTCTAGGCCCTTTTTTTTGATCATGGCTTTCAGGTAGTCCAATAATTTTTAAATTGTCTCTCCTGGATCTATTTTCCAGATCAGTTGTTTTTCCAATGAGATATTTCACATTATCTTTCTTTTTTTCATTCTTTTGGTTTTGTTTTGTGATTTCTTGGTTTTTCTTAAAGTCATTAGCTTCCATCTGCTCCATTCTAATTTTTAAAAAACTCTTTTCTTCAGTGAGCTTTTGAACCTCCTTTTCCATTTGGCTAATTCTGCTTTTGAAAGCATTCTTCTCATTGACTTTTTGAACCTCTTTTTCCAATTGAGTTAGCCTATTTTTCAAGGTGTTATTTTCTTCAGCATTTTTCTGGGTCTCCTTTAACAAACTGTTGACTTGTTTTTCATGACTTTCTTCATCTCTCTCATATCTCTTCCCAATTTTTCCTCCATCTCTCTTACTTGATTTTCAAAAATTTTTTTGAGCTCTTCCATGGCCTGAGACCATTGAATATTTTTTTGGATGTTTGGGATACAGAAGCCTTGACTTTTATGTCTTTCCCTGATTGTAAGCATTGTTCTTCCTCATCCAAAAGGATGGGAGAAGATATCTGTTCACCAAGAAAGTAACCTTCTGTAGTCTTTTATTTTTTTCCTTTTTTGGGGCATTTTCCCGAATCAACAAGCCATCAAGTATAGACTATATATATGTAGTTTTGCAAATGATTTCCATAATAGGCATGTTGTGTAAGACTAATTGTATTTTCCTCCATCCTATCCTGCCCCCCATTTCTTCAGTTCTCTCTTTTGACTTCTGCTGCCAACACCTGGGGCCTGAGTTATGGGGCAACCCTGTTCCCTTCTTGGCTAGCTGAAAAAGCCCTGTCATTGACTTTTGGCCCTGTGAGTTGTGGGATCTCTGCTACCACTGGGGATTGCACGCTGGAGGCCTGCTCTGGCTGTGCTCCTCCTAGCTCTTTGTGGCCAACGCTAGGTTTAGCTCCGCTCCTTGTCTGGTGTGACAGACCTTTCCCATTGGCTTTCCAGGTCACCCTGGGCCGGAAGTCTCCTCCACTCCATCATTCTGTGGTTCTGTTGCTCTGAAATTTGTTGAAAGTCATTCCTTATCAGTATTTTATGCGCTGTAGGGGAGGAGCTAGAGTATGTGAGTCTTTCTAGTCCACTATCTTGGCTCCACACACAGCCTATCAGCAGAAACTTTAAAGGACAGCAGGTTTTGCAACACAGTATATGAAGAGAAAAAGAACTGGTGCTCTGGCTGAAAATATCATACTCTGCAAATCTGAGTATTGACCTGAATGGAAAAACATGGATATTTGATAAACTCTCAGACTTTCAAGACTTTGCTAAAAAAAAAAAAAGTCCTGAATTCAATAGAAGATTTGACATACACGAACCAATAGAAACATAAGGTACATACTAAAGACTGATTATAAGGGATTCATAAGGACAAGCTGATTACTTTTTTCTATATGTAAATTGCACAGTATTTTCAAAAGTAGTAGGATGCATCTTATGTTTGTGCCTCACTGATCTAGCCTTCAGTAATTCCGGACCACCTCCATATCAAGATCTTTGAGAAAATCACAACAGTCAGTATAAAACATATGTCTATACCACCTGTATCACCAAGTAGGTCTTTTTGATTCCTCCAACTACTGGCAATTACCTCCATAAGGTTATCTTAATGCTTTTTTTTTTGCAGCTATCTTATACCTCCCTACCTAAAGATGAATTGCCTCTGCAAATTGAATGTAAGTTCCCTAATGTCAAGGACTGTTAGAGTTTTGTCTTTGTATAATTAATCAAAAAGCATTGTAGGAGTTTAATAAATGGAAGCTGAATGATTGAAATTAATTATTGATTGACTTTTGATGTCCTTGTCTTTTCTAGAGAGCACTGATA
The DNA here is from genome assembly GCA_023548195.1 of Bettongia penicillata ogilbyi. Lineage (NCBI taxonomy): Eukaryota > Metazoa > Chordata > Mammalia > Diprotodontia > Potoroidae > Bettongia > Bettongia penicillata. Next base: position 12,967,331 of record JAJHZJ010000089.1, on the reverse strand, counting down.
ACACTTTGCCTGTGATTCTGATTCTTCATTCTTTGAGATAGATGTTAAGTAACATCTTGGAGTGCTTTGGGAAAGGTTCCTCAGAGTAGATAATAGATACATAATAAAATTCAATTGAATCTAGGGAAGGACTTATGGTTTATAACTTTATTGTATTCACTAGAACTTAAAATAGTTCCTTGTACATAATAGATGTTCAATATGTACTTATTGACTAATAGAATGCTTATAAGATTTCTACTATTACAAAACTAATTACTTGACTCAAGATGAAAGGAATGTGTGGAGTTCTACAGGAATTGTTGCAGAATAAATAGAAATACGAAAGTAGAGTCAATAAAAATTATTATATACATCACCTCCTATATGCTATACCTTTTTGTACACTTGCCTTACCTACCCATCAACTCCTGGAGGGTGGTGGAGTAGGGATAGTGCTGAGGACAAGACAGAAAACAATGGTAGGGAGGGGGTGGTGCAGAGGACAGTCCACTTATGAGTACAGGTACATTGGGAGAGGGAGTGGCATATCTTCTGGAGAGACATCTGTGCCTTTGTTTCATGGAAATGAAAGCCTCTTTGAGACAGGTGTCATTGAAAAGTGATCCTGAGGTAGAGGAATGAAGGGAATAGAGTCTCTTACAATATAAAGGCCAAACTATCACTTGCAGAGATGACAGTTGCCACTATAGTTGGAGAATAGAGCTTTTTACACCTCACCTGGGTGGAAACAGGCTCCTTTGATACAGGTGCCCTGAATAAAGCCCTGGTAACCCCTCTAAGCTATAGCTCAGCTTAGAATAATATTGGTAATAATAACTATGATAAGTGACATTGACTTATCATATATGTATATTATATACATCTTTTATGTTTGCAAAGAAATTTACATGCATTATATCATTTGACATAGTCAGATGCAGAGAAATACAAAGCCATATGGATGGCCAGGAGAGGGGGAGAGAATATATGCAGACAGAATTAGGGCCATTGCAGATGAAGTCCAAGCAGCACTTTTACCAGCCTATTACAGACAGCTACATTTGCAAGACCATCTGAATAGGTTGCATAAGGCTCCAAGGGGAGGCAGAGGAAGCCCCATTTCTGGAAACACTAAACGGTAGACTGAAAATAACACAGAGATTATACTGTATCGTTAGGGATACAGTGACAAATGACTAATAGCTTCTCCATTTCTAATTGCTCTGCACCTCCTCAGAAAAGGTTCTCCTTTACAGCAAAGGCGGGGGTGGATTTCTCTAGGCGACATCTAAGGGATGAGGAACAAATGAAAGAAAA
>JAJHZJ010000089.1:12758532-12961032 GCA_023548195.1 Bettongia penicillata ogilbyi | reverse complement strand
TTGGCAAGCTATTTAACCTTCCTCTACCTCAGTTTCCTCATCAATAAAATGAAGTAATGGACTAGATGACCTCTAAAGTCCTCTTTGGCTATGACTTATGATCTACTATCCTTTCATAATTAACTGACTTGCATTACATTGAAATTTTCTGTTGCAAATTGAAGCTGGAATTGAGTTTGCTAACTGGCAATGTGGAGCTTATTAGTTAGGCCTGGTCTCCTGGGTGCACAAAGATTGTGGATCTCACAACACAGATTTCAATGCATGAAGAGTTCATTAGTGTTATGAGGACACAGAAGACAGCTCCCCATGCCTCATTTATTCTCCACCACCCCTCCACCCGTTTCTCCTTATAGGAATCCTCTTCTGAGCCCCTACATGATCAGAATTTAAGCTGAAACTTAGAAGTAAAAGAATGAAAGAATGTAAGGTTGGGATGAGATGGAACACTGAAATTATCCAGAGCCCTCTACACTGTTTCATCTGTATGTATGCATGAATATATATATATATATATATATCTGTGTGTGCATGTAAATATATATTAATATATACATGCAAATGTGTATGTATGCTTATGGATATATGTATGATATATACATATATATACATGTACACACATACACACACAGATCAGTCTGTAACTCTCAAGAACTGGACTTCAGTGAAGCTAGAAACTGAGAGTTACAGTGACTATGCACTGTAATAACAGGCCAATTTCCCACCCCACGCCCGCAAACCAGCCTCAATAAGACAGGGAGGGAATAGTCAAAGTGAATGGGAACAATGACCAGAAGAGGAAAGGAAAATAGAAATTTCCCTAAAATCACCCTAGGCTTCCCTATTTCTGTTTGTTTTCTCCTCTCTTTTTACTCATAAGTCAGAGGTAATAGGACTAACTCCACTTAATTAAAAAAAACAAAAACAATTCAGACTTTTTAAGATTAGCATCATGAATAAATAGTAAAATGGGCCTCTATGGTCTACAAAGCACCTGTGCCATACTGGATAGAGAGATGGTCTTTTAAGCAGCAAGACTTGGCTTCAAATCCTATCTCAGAATTCCCTGAGGAATTTAACCTCATAGCATTCAAGGTAATTCTCTAAAACCGTAAGTTGCAGAATATATGGTGATCTGCATTGTAGATGAAGTTTCCTCATCTGGAATTTCTATTACCATTGAAAACATAGGTTCAGTTCCTGTCTCTATCTTACATAGAACTCAATCTCAGTTTTCCCTATTTAACAGATGAGGAAAGAGAGGCTCCGTTTCTTTGCCCATAGTCACATGACTAAAAATGGTCAGAGGCAGGATATGAGCTCCAGTTTTCTTTACTATGATGCCACTATGTATATGAGTATACTATGTTACTTAGATACTACTGTGATATATCAATTATAAATTTTGCATAACTTTTTCTGTATGTTTGAAAACAGATTACTTAGGAAGAGAGCTAATCAGAAAGAAAGAAATTTAAAAAACAACTTACCCTGTGGAGATAATCAATGTTATTTGATTCCTTTCTTTAATTAGCCCCCAAACATTCCAGTAAACTACCACCTAAAATCTTTATCTTTAATCAAGGGTCAGTTTAGGTTTCAGTTTCTCCACAAGGTCGTCTCACTTCTCCAACTCTTAATGTTTTCCCTTGTTCTTGCCACATATTTCCTTGCATTTACTTATCTGAGAATAGGTTAAATTACATGCCATCTCTGTCTATTAGGATGCAAACTCCTTAACCCTCATGATGTACCATGGTACCCATCTCTTGACAGAGATGATAGACTCAGACTGCCAAATGAGATGTATATATTTGTGGACATCTAGCCAATACTGAAATTTGTTGAATATGCATAGTTGTTATATAAGGAGTCTGCTTTCCTTTTCAACAGGGATGTGGAAGGATTAAGAGGAAATACATTTTTTGTAATAAAAAACCTTTTTTTAGAAAAATATGAACTTGAGAGTAAGCACTGCTTTTTTAAAAAAATTCTCTCCATTGTCTAATACAGTGCCTAGAGCAGTGAATAAATAAATAATAAATAAATAATTAAAAAATCTGCTTAGCAACTTCAAATGAATGAATGAAAAAATATTTAAGTATTTATTTCTGTTTGTTTTTTCCTTTTTTTTTTTTGCAAGACTTGGCTTCAAATCCTATCTCAGAATTCCCTGGACATGGAATTTAACCTCATAGCATTCAAGGTAATTGACCGTGCCAAGTGCTGAGGATTTAAACAGAATAGAAAGTTCCTATTCTCAGGGAAAGATGAAAGACAGAAGTTTTAAAAGGCAAGTCAGATGGAAAGGTCCTATGGTCCTTAGGATACAGGGGCAATGTTTCTCTTCTTAAATTCCATTCCCACCAATAAAATCATCTGAATTATTTCATAGCATCAAAGGATTAGGTGGTGAGAATTTTCTTTTCTGATTTTTCAGGCCACATTTCCACAGGGGATGGTGGGAACTCCTTTCCATTGGTGATGACTGCAGGGACTGGACTTGAAGCAGGACTAGTGCTGTTGGAGTGCTGCTACTTCTAGGGCTCTTGGACTTACTTTCCAGTTGGCATTTGCTGATGGTAGGGACCAGAAAGGTGCAAAGGAAATGATCGTGTTGTTTAAAAGGAACTCAAACAGAGGAAAACTACATAGGTTGCTGATGAGTGTTTAGAATCCTGTTTAGAGAGGTTTCCCAAGTTTAACCACAAACTAACAAAGTCTATAAGCTGTCAACAAGGTATCTGTATTTGAATACACCTCAAAAAGCAGACACAAACCTGGTAGACAACATTCACAGGAGAGGAAACCCTGGATCAATAACATTGATTTTCTCTGACTCTTAATCACAAGAGAAAATGAATCCAACAATTTCCATGATTTTTACATTACCTTTCTTCCTTCATGCTCCTATTTTTTGCCTTATTCTCTCCTTTTTATTTCCAACCCTTCCTCCTACTTCCTCTTTTCCCATTCTTTTTCTCTCTTTTGATCATGGACTGATCTAGGGGCAGTTTTCTCCAAACACACATAATCTTTGGAGTTCAAGAATTCAGAGAAGAGGCATTCAGATTATTAAGAACAGATACATGGGTACCTTCCAGCTACTTCTTTCACCCTTGTGTCGGCTGTCGCCCAGACAGACAAAGGAAATTACTTCCTAAACTTCAGAAGAATGTTCAGATGTGAGAAATACAAAATGGGACAATTAAAAGCATGTCAGTTTTCCTTGACCCCCCCTTACCTCATTCCCCAAATGCCCTTTAGCCTTTGCTTTCTCCTTTTATTTTCTTGGAAAGATTTCCTGATCCTCTATCTTGAATGAAATTCATAATTTCAGAAGTATTTACTAGGAAGATAGCTTCTATATTGGCTAAAATTGACTAACTAGCTTTCATTTAGATTTTATAACTGCACAGATACTTCTGATTAGTGTTGACATTAGCCGTAAGACATGTATGTCTAAGGTAGAAATCATAGCTAAGAATAAATTAATAACGTAATCTGAGTAAGGAAAAGTAGTCATCAAAGAGAATATAAAGTAGTTTATCCATTCTTGTCACCTTCATTCATTTAATCATTCCTTCTTCTGCAAACATTTATAGAATCCCTGCTATATATACAATATTAGTGGAAAATGACTGCCTAAGCAATGGTGTTAATGCTGGACTTAAGGTGAAAAAAACCCTAGTTCAAAGACTACCTTAGACTCATGCAATCTGTCAGTTCCTAAGAAAGTCATTTAATATGTCTTACCCTAGTTTTCTCATCTGCAAAATGAGGATAATAGTCTGGCTACCTCACAGGGCTGTGAGGATCAAAGATACTTTATAAAACGGATTTTGAAAATCTTAAATCTTAAATTGCTTTACAAATGCAAGCTAGTCTTTTCATCATCATCATTATCATTCATATTAATATTACTATTTTACTGGGTACTTAAGGAAATACCAAGAAGTACAATATAGTTCTTGCCTTATGAGATTTTTCAGTCACAGTATCAATCATTGACAAACATTTATTAAGCATCTAATAAATGTTAGCCAAACAATTGGGATACAAACATAAATATAAAGTAGTCTCCATTCTGAAGGAGCTGATGTTTATTGGGAAAGAATATGTAATATACATATATAAATATATACAAAATATTTCCTTTTGTTTCTGACTGGATATGTTATTTCATCACAGTAAGAACCTTCTAGATGAGAAAACTCCTACCAATGCACTCAGCACCTTCCCAATAATTTATAATCTTAGAAATTTGCCTTAGGCATGAAATTTTGAGTGACTTGTTTAATGTCAAATAGCAAGTGTGTGTCAGAGACAGGGCTTGAAGCCAAGTCTTTCTGACTTTCTGAACAAAATATATACAAAATAAATTATAATTTAATTTGAAGAGGGAGAAGAGGGACTAGATATTGAGGGGTGGTTCGGAAAAGCTTAATTTAGAAGATAGCAACTTAATTGAGTAATTCAGAAGTTGAAATAAAAATGGATTGTACTCTAGGCATGGGGGCAGCCAATGCAAAGATGTGGAGCATTTTAAGTAAGGGTATATTTTAAGGAAATAAGAAACTCATACAAGAAAGCTAAGGTGCAATATTAGTGCCAAAATGAATAGTGAAGACAGTAAGTACTGTAGGCAGTCACAGTAGGGTTGGTATAGTCCAGAGTCTGGCAAATGAAAGAGGATTCCTCAGTAGAATTCAGACATTAAAAAAGAATCAGGAAGGAGATTACAGACAAACTTGATGGCTTGAGCAAAGGTTAATGGAAGTGGGAATGAGCAAGGAACATCCAGGAAACAGTGAGGGGGATGGTGTGATTAGAAAAGATAATGAAGTGAAGCTAAGGAGAGAGGCAAAAGACCTTTTGGAAAAAAAAAATGAATTACCTATGCTGGGGAAGTGTAAAGGAAGGTACTCAATGCCTTAGGAGTAAGAGAAGGGTCAAATTTGGAAATTCCTATATTACCCTTACCAGAGGATGCTCAGCCCAAAGGAATGTAAATTTTAATCACTGAAGCCTACCCAAATACCTTGAGTTTGACAGACTAGATTTCTTTCTTAAGGCCAATGCCTTAAACTCAAATCACTCTGACTCTCCTAGACAGACCAACAACAGATTCCAACCCAAGCCCCAAGGTCATTATTTGGGCCCAGATGACTCAAAGTAAATGTAAATAGCAACTGTTTCTGGCTTTGGCCAGAAATCCTGAGGGTCTTCCCCTCCCAGTCTGATTTTATTTTCATTTTTTCATTAGTCTTAATCACTGAATGTGCATTGCCTTAGTTAACAAGACTTGGCAAAGACCTCAGGCTGAAAAGAGCATCTGGGGCCATCTTCAATCATTCTGATCTATATCTAGCCACTGGGCCCAGATGGCTCTGGAAAAGAAAGGAGTGGTGATAACTTTGCACAGCCTCCATGTCTTAAATCCAATCCACTTTCAAGTCATGGTATCACCTTAATGATGCCATATTCCCCTTAGAGAATGAAGGACAAATATTGAAGACCAGACAGTTTCACTGTAAGAGGAGTCTGTGTAAGGCTAAGGGAAAGGGGGATGTGAGGAGAAAAAAACAGAGCTTGAGAAATCAATGACAAAATTAAAGACCTGGGGAAACTGACCAAGAAACTCTATAGCATTGGCTTTAACCTGGCTTTTTTTTTTTTTAGAAGGAAGAGTTCACTCAGAGGTAGGTAGGTGGCTCAGTGGATAGATTGCTCAGCATGGAAATAGAACGAATGAATTCAAATCTGATCTTCAACATTTAATAATTGTATGAACTTGGGCAAGTCATTTAACCATTATTTGTTTCAATTTCTTTAACTGTAAAATAAGAATCATATGAGCACCTACTTTACAGGGTTGTTGTGAGGATCAAATCTGTAAAGTGCTTAGCACAGTAACCAGCACATAATAGACAGTATATAAACGGTTCTTATCTTCTCCCTTCTCCTTTTTGTGTGTCATAGAGGTCTATGGCAGTCTAGTGAAACCTATGTACCTCTTCTCAAGATAAATGTTTTAGATGAATAAAAATATTTAGCATTGCAAAGTAGACCAATTATATTGAAAGAACATACACAAACATACATGCATGTAATTAGAATATATATCTATACACACAAAATGTGTGTATACACACATATTCCTCATCTTGGATTAGTACCTGTCACCTTGCACTCAGTTAATTATATGAAGCTATATATTCATTTCACTTCATCAAGTACTTATCAAGCACTGTTGTTGTTGAGTCATTTTAGTTTTATCACCCTCTTTGTGACCTCATTTGGGTTTTCTTGGTATAGATACTGAAGTGGTTTTCCATTTCCTTCTCCAATTCATTGTATAGGTAAGGAAACTGAGACAAAAAGAGTTAAGTAACTTGATCAGTGTCACACAGATAGTAAGTATCTGAGGCCAGATTTGAACTCATGAAGATGAGTTTTCCTGACTCCAGGACTGGCATTCTATTCACTGTGCCTCCTAGCTGCTCATCAAGCACTTACCATATACATAAAACTATGCAAGGCATAGGGGTACAAAGAGTAAAATGGAAAACAATTCCACCATTAAGGAGTTTATATTCTCCTGCAGGACATACATAAGAAAAACTGAAGTAATTTCCTCTCCAAATTCATTAATTTATTTGTCTTCAGTTTTCAAAACTACTTCCATAAGTTCCAAATTTTCTCCCCCCTCCACCACCTCCCTCCCCAAGATGACCTGCAATCTTATATGCGTTCTACACATATATTCCTTTTAAACATTCCTTTTCACATTACTCAAATTGCATAGAAGAATTGAAACAAATAGGAGAAATCATGAGAAAAACAAAAAAATAACAAAAGAGAAAATAGTTTGCTTCATTCTATGTTCTGACTCCATAGTTCTTTCTCTGGATAAGGATGGCATTTTGCAACATAAGTCACTTCACTCAAAATCAGTTCATGTGAGTCATCTCAGGTTTTTCTGATATGCCTCTTCATCATTTCTTATAGCACAATAGCATTCCATTATATTCATATACCACAACTTTTTGGAAAATTGATGGGTATCCCCTTAAATTCCAGTTCTTGGCCACCACAAAAAGAGTTGCTATAAAAATTTTTGTTCATGTGGGTCTTTTTCTCATTTTTATGATCTCTTTGGGATACAGTCCTACAAGTGATATTGTTGGGTCAAAGGATATGCACATTTTTATAGCCCTTTACACATAGTTGCAAATTGCTCTCCAAAATGGTTGGATTGGTTCACAGTTTCACCAACAATGAATTAATGTTCCAACATTAATTCTCCCACATCTTCTCCAACATTTATCATCTTCCTATTTTATTATTTAGCCAGTTTGATAGTGTGAAGTGATTCCTCAGAGTTGGTTTGATTTGTATCTCTCTAATCAATAGTGAGTTAGAGTATTTTTTCAGATGATTATAGATAGCTTTAATTTCTTCCTCTGAAAACTGCCTGTTCATATCCTTTGCCCATTTATCAATTGGGGAGTAACTTACATTCCTGTTCATTTGACTCAGTTCTCTCTGTCTCTGTCTCTGTCTCTGTCTCTCTCTCTCTGTCTCTCTCTCTCTCTCTCTCTCTCTCTCTCTCTCTCTCTCTCTATATATATATATATATATATATATATATATATATATATATATATATATAAGAAAATGAGGCCTTTATCACAGATACTAGTTGTAAAAAATTGTTTCCCAGTTTTCTGCTTCCCTCCTAATCTTGGTTGCATATGCAAAAACTTTTTTATTTAATGCAATCAAAATTATCCATTTTGCATTTCATAATGGTCACTATATCTTGTTTGATCATAAATTTCTCCAGTCTCCATAAATGTGATAAATAAACTATCCTTTGCTCCCTTAATTTGTTTATAGTATCAGTCTTTATACACAAATCATGTGCTCATTTGGAATTTATTGTAGTGTATGATGTCAGGTATTGGTCTATGCCTAGTTTCAGACACACTATTTTCTAGTTTTCCCAGTAGTTTTTGTCAAAAAATGAGTTCCTATCCCAGAAACTATCATTGACTACTGTGTGTACCTAACCCATCTCACTGATCTACTCCTCTATTTTTAAGCCATTACCAAGTGTTTTTGATGATTTTTGCTTTATAATACAATTTCATTTCTAGTATGACTAGGCCACTTTCCCTAGCATTTTTTTTCATTAATTCCCTAAATATTCTGGACCAAATTTTTTTCTTCCAGATGATTTTTTATATTATATTTTCTAGCACTAGAAAATAATTATTTGTTAGTTTGGTATGATACTGAATAAGTAAATTGATTTAGGTAGAATTGTCATTTTTATATTAGCTCTGCCTATCTATGAGCAACTGATGTTCTTCTAATTGCTTAGATCTGACTTTTTTGTATGTGAAAAGTGACTTGTAATTTTATTCATATAGTCCCTGGATTTGTTTTGACAGGTAGACTCCCCAAAATTCATAATGTCTATGATAACTTTAAATGGAATTTCTCTTTCTGTCTTTTGTTGTTGGGATTTGTTAGAATTATATGGAAATGCATATGATTTATCTGGGTATATTTTATATCCTGCAACTTTGTCAAAGTTATTTATTACTTCAAATAGTTTCTTACTTGATTATCTAGGATCCTCTAAGTACATCATCATATCATCTGCAATGTTTTTTCTTTGCTATTCTAATTTCTTCAATTTCTTTTTCTTCTCTTATTGCAAAAGCTAAGATTTTTAGTATCATATTGAATAACAGTGGTGATAATGGACATCCTTGTTTCACCCCTGATCTTATTGGAAATGCATCTAGCTTATCCCCATTACATATAATGCTTATTGATGGTTTTAGATAGATACTACTTATTATTTTAAGGAAGGCTCCATTTATTCTTATGCTCTCCAGTGTTTTCAATAGGAATGAGTGTTGTATTTTGTCAAAAGCTTTTTCTGCATCTATTGAGATAATCATATCATTTCTGTTAATTTTGTTGTTGATATGCTCAATTATGCTGATAGTTTTCATAATATTGAATCAGCCCTGCATTCCTGGTAGAAATCTTACCTTATCAAAGTATTTTATTCTCCTGATAATTTGTTGCAATCTTTTTTGCTAATAGCTTATTTAAAATTTTTGTACATATATTCATTAGGGAAATTGATCTATACTTTTCTCTCTCTGTTTTGGCTTTTCCCAGTTTAGGTATCAGTACCACATTTATATCATTTGGTAGGACTCCTTCTTTACCAATTTTCCCAAATAGTCAATATAGTATTGGAATTAACTGCTCTTGAAATGTTTGATAGAATCCACTTGTAAATCCATCTATGCCTGAAGATTCTTCCTAGAGATTTCATTGTTGGCTTGTTCAAGTTCTGTTTTTCTGAGATGAGGTTATTTAAGTATTTTGCTTCCTCTTCTGTTAATCTGGACAATTTATTTTTAAAAATATTTATAAATTTTACTACATTTGCCAAATTTATGGGCATAGAGTTGGGCAAAGTAATTTCTAATCATTGTTTTAATTTCCTTTTCATAGGAGATGAGTCCATCCATTTCATTTTTGATACTGCTAATTTGGTTTTCTCTTTCTTTTTTAATCGAATTGATCAAAGGTTTATCAATTTTATTGTTTGTTTTTTCATAAAACCTGCTATTAATTTTATTTATTAGTTCAATGGTTTTATGCATTTCAATTTTATTAATCTCTCTTTTGGTTTTCAGTATTTCTAATTTGGTATTTCCTGGGGATTTTCAATTTTTTCTTTTTCTAGCTTTTTTAGCTGTGTGTCCAATTCATCAATCTCCTCTTTCTCCATTTTATTCATGTAAGCATTCAGAGATATAAAACTTCCCCTGAGAAAGACTTTCACTGCATTTCATTAGTTTTGGTAGGTTATCTCATTATTGTCATTCTCTTGAATGAAGTTATTGTTTGTTTCTATGATATGTTATTTAGCCTATTCATTCTTTAGTATTAGATTATTTAGTTTCTAATTAATTTTTAGTCTGTCTCTCCATGGTTCTTTATTTTATACATACATGCAACATATGTGTGTATATGTGTGTGTGTGTGTGTGTGTAATATTTATGCCTTAGTACATGGTCAGTTTTTGTGTATGTGCCATATGCCACTGAGAAAAAGGTATATTCCTTCCTATACTCATTCAAGTTTCTCCAGAGGTCTACCATATCTACCTTTTTCTAAACTTTTATTCACCTCCTTAGCTTCTTTCTTGCTTATTTTGAGGTTAGATATTTCAAATTCAGAGAGGGGGAGGGGGAGGTACCCCACTAGTATTGCATCTACTTCCTAAAATTCCCTTAACTTCTCCTGTAAGAATCTGGATGCTTTATCACTTGGTGCATATATGAATTGAATAATGTAATGAAATTATTTCATTGTCTATGGTGCCTTTTAGTAAGTTATAGTTTCCTTCATTATCTCTTTTGATTAGATCTATTTTTGCTTTTCTTTTATCTGAGATTAGGACTGTTACCCCTGTTTGTTTTTTCACATCAGTTGAAGCATAATATATTAGATTTCAACCTTTTATCTTTATTCTGTGTGTATCTCCCTCTTTCAAATGTGTGTCTTGTAAACAACATATTGTAGGATGATGGTTTTTAATTCATTCTGCCATCTGCCTCTGTTTTATGGGAGATTTAATTCCATTCACAATCACAGTTATGTTTACTATCTGTCTCTCAATCCATCTTATCCCCCTCCTACTTATGCTTTTATGTCTCCCTTTTCACTTCCCCTTCTCAAAAGAGTTGTACTTCTGACCACTACCTCCCTCAATCTTCTCTTTCTTCTATCAACACCCCCTTTTCTTTCCCTTTTCCCTTACTTTTTTCCTCCCTTCTAGCCACACCTCCCTTTTCTTTCCCCTCCTACTAGCTGTAGGGCAAGTTAGATTTTTATATTTAACTCACTATATTGTTCTCTCCTTGAACCAAATCTAACAGTGCTCACCTTCCTCCCTTCTTTCCATCTCCTGTATTTCTGTACCTCTTCATGTGATGTAATTTACACTTTTAAGTCTCTTCCTTTCCTCTTCTCCCATTACAATCCCTTCTCACACTTTAAGTTTTTTTTATCATCACATCTGTTAATTTAAACCTACAGCCTCTGTCTATGTATATCCCCTTTAAATGTCATAATAAATATACAATTCTCAATATTAACAAGAATCATTCTCCCATGTAAGTATGTAATCAATTAACCCATATTGAATAACAAGGTTTTTTTTTTTCCTTTTCTCTTGTTTCTTTTATTTGAAAATCAAGTTTTCTATTAGGCTCTGATCTTTGCATCAGGAAGGTCTGGAAATCCCATATTTCATTGAATGTCCATCTCCTTGCCTGAAAGATCATGCTCAATTTTGCTGGGTAATTTATCTTTGCTTATAGTCCAAGCTCCTTTGTCTTAACAGAAAATCATATTCAAATCCTTTTGATCTTTTAATGTAGAAGCTACAAAGTCTTGTGTGATCCTGACTGCAGTTCTTTGATATTTGAATTGTTTCTTTCTGGCTGTTTGCCTTATTTTGTCCTTGACCTGATAGTTCTGCAATTTGGCAACAGTATTCCTTGCATTTTCAATTTGCGATCTCTTTCAGGAGGTGATTGGTGGATTTCAATGATTGTTTTGCCCTCTCAATCTAGGAATTCAGGGTAGTTTTCCTTGAAGATTACTTGGAAGATATTGCCCAGACCCTTTTCTTTTCATCATGGCTTTCTGGTAGACCAATCATTCTTAGATTTTCTCTCCTGTATCTATTTTCCAGGTCAGTTGTTTTTCTAATGAGATATTTTTCAACTTCTATTTTTTCATACTTTAGATTTTGTTTGACTGATTCTTGATATCTCATGGAGTCATTAACTTTTACTTGCACAACTCTAATTTTTAACACCTTGTTTTCTTCAGTTAGCTTTTGTACCTCCTTTTCTATCTGTCCAGTTTTCCTAGTTAGGTTTTGTACTTCTTTATCCATTTGGCCAATTTTATTTTTAAGAAGCTGTTCCCCTCAGTGAATTCCTTTTTTCATTTTGTTATTTTTTTTGTTTTGTTTTTAATCATTGGCCAATTTTTCTTCTGGATCACTATTTTGTATTTTATGACCCTTCTTGAACTCTTCTAAGAATGCTTTTTGGGCTTCAGACCAGTTCATATTCTTTTAAGGTTTCAGATGTTGTATATTGTCACTGTTGTCTTCTTCTGAATTATCTTCCCTATCTTTGGTTTTCTAATTTGCTTCTTGCTCATGATGGTTTCTTTTTTCCTGTCTTTCAAAGTGGGTCTTTGTTTCTGGGGCACAGGAGGCTCTGTCTCACATTTCATGGGGGCTTGAGGTCTGGTTGCTCACTTTGTGTGTTATGGCCTCTGGTTCTTTTATCTAGAAGCTGTATAATGCTGCAGCTTATCTGGTGCTGAGCTGGTTGGTGTGTGCCTAGGCTGAGGCCAAGTGAAGTCTTTCTGTGTTTCCCTGGGGTTATACTGAAGCTCATGGAGTGAGGTGTAGGGAAGGGGTGGTCTGGCCACAGGAGGACTCCTCCTTCTCTATGACTGAATTAAAGAATAAGCAGGTTGTGCACCTGGTGAACCCCCATCTGGGCTTGTGTCTGTCCAATTCTCTTGGCTGTGCTAAGGCACGTATGGGATCCTGGTACTTGCCCTTACCAGCTCCACTCCCCCAGGACTCAGATCTCATGCTGGTCCATTTGAGGTGGGTCTTACTGGGATGCCTCTGGCCTACACTGTTCCCCTTTAGCCACAGCAATAAAGACTCTTCCCATCAATCTCTCTAGCTTCCCAAACTGAAAGACTGCTGTACCCCTTCTTCTGGCTTCATTATTCCAGGATTTTTCCGGGGGAAATATTCTCTGGGTTTTTCAAGGTTAATAAGGTTAATAAGGGTGAGAGCACTTATAGCTTACTCTGCTATCTTGGCTTCTGGAAGTTCAAGTCTACTTTTATTATGGATATGCTCAACTATGTTAATAGTCTTCTTTACATTAAATCATCCTCACATTCCTGGTTTAAAGCCCACTTGATCATAATGTATAATCTTTTGAATATATTACTGTAATCTTTGAGCTAGTATTTTATTTAAGATTTTTGCATCTATATTCATTAATGAAATTGGTCTATAATATTCATTATCTGTTTTTACTCTACTTGATTTAGGTGTTAGTATCATATCTGTCTTTAAAAAGAAGGAGTTTGGTAGGATCCTTTTTTTTTTAATAATTTAAAACAATTTATTTAACATTGGAGTTAGTTGATTTTTAAATGTTTCATAGAATTCGCTTGTAAATTCATATGGTCCTGGGTCTATTCCCAGGTAGTTAATTTATGGCCTACTCAATTTCTTTTTCTAAAATAGATATATTTAGATATTCTATTTCCTCTTCTGCTAACCTCGGAATTTATATATTTTTTCAAATATACTTTCGTTCTTTTATTTCACTTAAATGGTTAAATTTATTGGCATATAATTGAATGAAATAACTCCTTATAATAACTTCTCATAATATTCTCTTTCACATTATTCACCCATAGCATCAGATTTCATTTCCTTGTAGGTAAGCTACATAGCTCCAAAAAATATTGCCTTTTCACACAGAAGAGAATGTTTGCCAAGGGAGAAACTGTTTAGTAATTCTAGTGTCACTGCATTCAAATTTCCATCTCTATACATCTATTTACGTATATACCATATATATGTACATATATGTGATTGTCTTTATATGCATAAATGTGTGTATACACAAAGGCACATGTTACTTATATAATATATATGTGTGTATATATTTATATGATATGACTATATAGACTATATTTTAATTATAACTTATAGTATCATCATATATATTATCTAATAATAAACTATATATTATTATCACATGCCATTTTATGTATTATATAATATGCAATAATATACAAATATTTGATATTAGATATATATATCAATGTATTCCATTATACAAATACATATTATACATTTAATAATGTAATTGTATTAATTTTCATTCTAATAACAGCTATGATTATATATTATTTAATTATACACATATATACATATAAACATATATGTGTGTGCATATACATATACACATATAGAAAATACTTTAGTCAGTTTATGCTATGTGATAAGCATACAAAGAAAACAACAAAATAGTCCCTGTTCTCAAAGACTTTAAATTTGGTCAGGGGAGATAACATGTAACATCGAAATCAATAAAAAGTAACTAAAATACAATTTAGGAAGACTGCCAACATTGTGAAATTTAGACTATATATACATATATATATATATATATATATATATATATATATATATGCAAAGAAATTAAACCTCTGATTTGCGGCACCTCCCTATAGCAGGCAGCTATGTGGTACTATGGAGCCTGTTTTCTTAACCATGAGCTGTCAAGTTTACTCTTCTGGGTGCCTCAGTTCAGCGATAGTTTGCCCCCTTTTCATCTCCTCTCCTGTAGGTTGCTGTTGTTCAGGCATTTCAGATGTGTCTTGCTCTTTGTGACCCCATTTGAGGTTTTCTTGGAAAAGGTACTGGAGTTTTGGTCATTTATTTCTCCAGCACATTTTACAGATGAGAAACTGAGGCAAACAAAGTTAATAGACTTGCCCAGGATCACACAAATTGTAAGTATCTGAGACCAAATTTGAACTCATTAAGATGAGTTTTCCTGAGTCCAAGTCCAGCCCTCTCTTCACTGTTCCATTTAGCTGCCCCCTCCTATGGGTTATGTGCTGTCTTTGACAGCTAGTGTTCAAGGATAATAGAAGGGATTCAAGATGTGATTGCATAGGGAATTGAAGATACTTGACCCCCAGAGGTTTAAAGTAATTGGAACCCATCAAAATAAAAGCATCAAGGTTCTGGTTCTTCAGGGTTTGGTACAAAAATGAAGGAGCTTGCTTTGGAAGAGAACAGTTGAAATAATTCTAGACTGAATCAATCATTAGCGAAATTGTTTCCTTGGTAGCTAGGGGGTTGGTGGGACTGGTTCAACAGACAGTAGGAAATGACAGTCTTTATGATAAGGACAGAAAGAGGGAGAGAGAAAGGGAGAGTGGCAGAAGGAAATAATTAGATATTCTAGGCTGTCTACAGTGGAAATATTTCCACTCCCTCACTGCATTCCATTCTCCAACTCATTCTTAATTTATCAGATTGGGGGAGGTTAAAATTAAGAAGAAATTATGATTCTATCAATATGGAAGAACTGAGAACCTAAGAGCTCAACAAATTTATTGATATTTTGTTGTCATAGTACCTGAATGTGCAAACATGAACAAATCAGATAACTTTTCTAAACCTTAGTTTCCTCATCTGTAAAACAGGGATAATGATAGCACCCACCTTATATGGTTGTTTTGAAAAACAAATGTATGAAAACACTTTGAAAATCTTAGGATGTCATGTACATGTGAGTTTATGTTATTACTCATGGTAATATTGCTTACCATCACCACTATCGATTGGCCTTAAAAATCAGCAAATGAGGTGTCTATTGAATTTGAGTGCTTAAAATGGGAAGTGACCTGAAAAGTGATCTCAGTTTACCTCTTACCTGAAGCATGAATCCCCTCTAAACAAAATTCTCTGACCCCCAAAATACCTCTTCCAGTGGCCTGTAGCAATAATGCCTGAATTTTCACCAAAATTGATGCCTTGGACCTTTAAAACTTTTTAAGTTTCACTGCAAATAGATAGAAATTCAGATACTAATCTAGAGATGATTTTATCAGGTCTAACCAGCCAAGAGCTAGGCTTAGTTAGAATGGAAGATGGGAGAGAAACCTGGGAAAAGATAGCACAGTTGGGAGAATGAGTACATAAGGGTGATGAAAGGAGAGAGTAAGAGACAACCAAAGACAAGTTCAAAAGATGTTTTCCCCCTATATGTTTCTCATTGGCTGATTCCATCCTTGAAACCTTTGTGGTTGTTTTTTCCCTTATAGGATCATAGGAGCACAGATTTAGAGCTAGAAAGGATCATAGAGGATAACCTTTTGTGAATGAGAAAACAAATATAGAAAGATCCAGCAACCATCAGATCTAAAATTTTGGAGTCTTAGAAAATTTTCTAATAATCAGGAAACCTCAGGATTGGGAGAGGCCTTCAGATCCTTTCTTACTCCCATTTCCATCTGCAACCTTTCCTTTGTCTGAGAAAGTTTCACTTTTAGGTTTGATTAGTGGCTTATAATATATACATTATATTTGTTTATAGAAGGCTCTACAGAATGTAGTGGAAAGTATATAGTGCTGATAGTGATACAGAATTCTGATTCCCGGCGTGCCTTCAAATTCCAAACTGTTTGGCACACAATAATCATTTGATAAATGCTTCTTCTCTTCTCTTTTCTGCCTCATTGTTGCTTTCTTCTACTCTCCTTTTCATTCCATCTCATGTGCTTTTAGGAGTCAATTCCCTATGAGCAACAAGGATTTCTTGGATCTAGGGCCCATCTTTACTTATTCAACAAATGTTTGCTTTAAGACCTGTACATTTGATGGTGATTTTCCAGTTTTCCAAGTACCTTCCTTTTGCCCTGAGTATAGAAAGAACATTTCTGTTCCCTAATATTTTTTAGAAGTGACTAGGCTCCCAAGTTCCCCAACAGACCAGAGCAGCAGGCTGTCTAGACAGGCTATGCTATTCTGGGTTGCCTCATGCTCATTACTATATGCTACACTGCTGTTAGATGCTTGGATATGCCTTCTAGCAAAGGGCAAAGTACAATACTTGATTCAGTGTAAAGAGCTGACAGTCAGAAGAAAAACAGTTGATCAGCAGGGTACAGTGAGTGCTAGCACAAGGAGGAGATGCAGCAGCAACAGCAAAAGTGGAATAAATAGCAGGCTTGGCAGTGCTCTCCGAGCAGCAGCAGGGATATATAGAGTCATAGAGACTTAGAGGCTGAAGGAATCTTAGAGGTAATACTCCCAAATACCCTCTGTCTTACTCACTACTCTTTTGCCAGGAAAGAACTGTGGATGACAAAATGCAGTAATCCTTAGGTCCCAAGGCAATGCCCATGGATCTGAAGGGGATATTAGGAGAGTAGATGGTAAGCCTGTAGATATTTATCTGGCATGCCCCAATCTAAATGATCTTAAAGTCCTAAGTGTTATCAGAGTAAAGGAAGTTGCACAGTTGAACAGTGGGGAAAAGGAGAAAGAATCAGCTTAGATCTAAGCAAACAATAATCCTGAAGAAAGAACCAGCTCTTATCCTACTGAAATTTCAGACTCTACCTCCTCTGTTCTCAGTGTCCATATCCAATGTTGTTTTCAAACCTCCTGCCTTCTGCTGTGACTTCTCAGGCATAGAATGTTAGTCCTGGAAGACACCTAGTAGTATAGCTAATCTAACCTCATCAGTTTGCAGATGATAAAACTGAGGTCTACAGAGATGAAGTGACTTGCCCAAAGTCACACAGAGTGATTGTTTCAGAGCCACAACAAGAAATCAGATGCCCTATAGATATCCTCTTCAACTGAGAAAGTAAATCAAATGTTTATCTTTATTATCCCTTTTACAAACTAAACACAAAGAGTATGATAAATCAAAATTATTTTTCTCCCTTGTAGAATATGGCTAAATATGCCTCAGTTTTTTAAGAAAGGATTTTTTTTTTCCTTTTTAAGGATATTATGATTTTTTATTCACTGGTCATCTTCCCATCAAAAGAAGTGTTTTCACAACACATGCTGTCCCACAAAGATATTGCTTCATATTGTTGGGCCACTAACGGGGCTAGTATTAAAAGGAGACAGAGAAAAAGGGAGCAAGAAAGGTATGATTTCAAGTAGAGATTGTACCAAATACATGCTCCCCCAAATATATACTCCATTTTTGTTTACAGATGCCTGAAAATGTATCATCAAACTTTAATTCTTTGGATTCGACTTGTCACAAAGCAAATATCCATGGTCAAAGTCATGTATTAAGCTTTATGATACAAATGAGGATCTGAGACAATTTTCTGAGGAAGTATGGAGGAAAGGTAGAGAAGGTAAAGAATATGGAACAGAAGTTGGAGTAGGAGGAAGAAAACAAAAACAGGATGGTTAATGAAGGGTTAGCCTCTGAGGATGTTAACAGTTTTCACCGAATTCGCAAATATCCCAGTTGTCATTCCTGAGTTTAGAGGTTATGTTAAATCTCACTAGCATTTTATAAACCATCCCACTACTCTTGCTAGTGATGAGCTGAGTGTGATATAGAAAATATGGAGAGGAAAAGGAGAAGAAAATGTCATCAAGAAATTAAATGATAGTTCAAGAGAAAGTCTGCTACTCGTGGTGAAAGAAGGGGGTGATGGGTAGATAACTGAAGTGTTCCATTGCTGCCCTTTCCAAAGGAGAAGATAAAGAAGTCCCCCAGCATGTTGGATATATTCTCAGTGGTGAATTTATTCAAGGACATGGGCAAGAGTTACATAGCATAAACAAGAATGGAAGACTTACAAACTGCATTATTGGAGGAAATTTCCAAATTGACAAAAACGTGGTTCCATATGGGCATAACTTTGAAAAAAGTCATATACACTTTATGCCTCAATATCCCCCCTTGTAAAAGGAAAATCGTCAACCTCTTTTATGATGAAATAGGAGGATAAATGTTATCTATCGGTTTTTCATTATCAAACTTGCAATCATCTATCTTTCTGTCCCTTGGAGTTTTTATGTTTTTGCATAAAATTCATTTTCCCATCATTTTTTTCCATCTCTTGGAGTGTAATGTTGTATGACAAATTCATCCTTTTTGTCAGGCTAAAAGCTATGATATGTCTTGGATTATTCGCAATAACTATTAATAAGTCACTATTGAAACTCAGTGTCTTCCATATAAATGAGTCTGAGTATATTTTTAATGTACTTTATGAATAATAACTACTGCCTATAAATCCTGCTTAATATGCCAAAAGGCTTAAAATCAAGAACTCCATTGATACCCTTTCTTGGGGGGAGGTATCATGGATACCAGTTTCTCACTGGCACCCATTTTTACCCTTCCTAGAAAACTTCCCATTTTTGTCATAGTAGGAAGATCATTGGGTGGGGATTCAAAAGATCTGGGTTCTAGTCCTGGCTTTAATTAAATGAGAGACCTTGGACAAGTTACTTCTCCTCTTTGGCTTTGTGCTTCTTTACTTATAAAGTTAAGAAGTACAGCTAGAACACTAGGTCAAGGTCTCAAATAGATATTGTATAATAGTTTTATGTTTATAATACTCTTCTGTTGCATTCTTTATATACATGGTATCACAAAAGTCAGTGAAGTTTTAAGCTTTAATAACTTAAAACTAGACTAAGATTTTTGGGATACACTATATATTCCCTTCTCTTTTTCATCTTCTCTGTCTCTGTCTCCCTTTCTCTGTGTCTCTTTCTATGTCTCTCTCTCTCTCTCTCTCTCTCTCTCTCTCTCTCTCTCTCTCTCTCTCTCTCTCTCTCTCTCTCCCTCTCATTTTTTTTCTTTCTTGTCTAATACTGTGATGTCATGAACAAAATAAAATTCTTGTGTGGTCACTGTGGCATATAGAAAAATATCTTATCTTTAAATTACAATCTTAGAAAGGTGCCTGGAGAACAGAAAGGTTATATGAAAATCCAGATTATACAATTGTTTTAAGATCTTTGTTTTAAGGTCTTCTTTGCTTTAAGATCAGCTATTTATTCACTGAATCTTTTTTCCTCTACTAAATCTTTCTTAGAATTTTCATTTCCAAATCCAGAAAGGACTTTAGACATCATGGGCTCATAGGATCCTAGATCTAGAGTTGAAGGGACCTCCAAATTGATACACTACAATCTAATCCTCTTGTTTTATAGATGAGGAAATTAAAGTAGCATGGGAGCAATAAAAAGGGCATTAATGTTGAGTGTCTGACTACCTAGGTTTGAGCACTACTCTAATATTTGATTACCTGTATGAGTACATGACTTCCTCTGTCTGATCCTTAGTTTCCTCATCTGTAAAACTAGGATATCGTGCTAATATCTTCAATTCCAAATTTCATGATCTGGGATCTGATGTGAATGGTCAAATGACTTGCCCAAAATTGTATGAACAGTAAGCAGTTGAGCCACAATTTAAACCTAGGGCTACGTATTCCAAATCCAAAATGTTTTCCAATACTCCATGATAAAGAATCACATTCAGATTATTTGATCTTGAATCCAATAAACTTTTTGGTACACCAATATATAGCTCTCATCTCCATTGTTTTCACAGTAAAATCAAATCACCAAGCATCATTAAGCACTTACTATCTGTTAAGCATTATGCTAAAAATTGGGAGTACAAAGAAAGGCAAAGACAGTCCCTACTCTCAAGGAGTTCATATTCTAAAGGCACAAGAAAGGAAGCTGAAAAGATGGGAGTGGCATTGAGTGCAACAGGGAAGATAACAGATAATGGAAGAGAGGAAAGCATGTTCAGGAACATTGCAGAAAAAAAATCTGAGATGGTCAAGAGGACTACCTGAGCATGAAGGAAATGTTGGCTAATCTGAATGCCCTCCTGGGCTTGTTAATATAATTACGTATTTGCCTGAACAAATGGGCTACATTTATTTATACTTTGAAAGATCTGAAGCAGCCTGGTGCTGATTTGTTATCTCATAACTAGATTATTTCTGAGGCTCCTCCCAGCTAAATTTCCATGAATCAATTAAAGAATCTAGGGAAATTTATGATCTCTGATTGGATACTCCAAAAGAGTCTGATTAGAGTGTTGCATTTAGAGTCAGGAAGAGTCCAATTTTTTATTCTCCTTCAGATAATTATTATATGTATGTGCTCAGGCAAATCACTTAACCTCAGTCTTTACTTTATTATCTGTAAAATGTAAATAATATTGAAATTGTGAGGATCAAGTTGGATAATATGTGCAAATCACTTTTCAAACTTTAAAGGGCTATATAAATGTTAGCTATTCTCAATCTTTTAAGTTAGGTGTATATGACATGCAAACTATTCAATTCACTAAGAAAATCAGAAGTTAGGAACTCAAAAAAGATATCTGTATTGCATAGACAAAATAGCCTCAGTTGAAATGTTCACTTTTTATCTATTTCATTGTTTATGTGGACATGGATATGAATTAAAGGTCATATATAAGCTCGTAGATCTAGAGCTAATGGGACTTTAGAGACCATCTGGTCCATTTTACAAATTAGAGAAATGAGGCTCATGAAGACTGAAATACCCAGCATGCCATAGGTGTCTTTAAAATGTAAAGGGTTAATAAATGGATGCTTGCTAAGCACAGTAAGTTTTTAATTTTATTTTTCAGTATTTATTTTGAATCAAGGCCCAGTGGAAAGTGGAAGAAGCCTAATAGGTAGAATGTTGGACTTGAGGTAGGGAAACTATGAGTTCAAAACCTGTTTGAGGTATTTAATGCTTCTGTGACCCTGGACACATCACCTAAACTCCTTCAGCCTTAGTTTTCTCACATATAAAATGGGGATAAGAATAATGTGTATCTCCCACAGTGGTATTGAGGTTAAAATTAGATAAAATGATATAGCATATGTGAACTACTATTACTACTGAAAAAAATGAAAATGACCCTTGGGCATCTAGTTTTCATGGAGATATCAGTGTTTCTACTCCATGGAATGATACAATGAGAAGAACATTTAATTTTGATTCTAGATCAGGAAAAATATTGATGCTCTTAAGCATGTAATTTCTGGGATTCAAGTTCTTCATCTATAAAACAGAGAAGATCAAGTCCGTGACATTTATGGCCATTTTTGCATCTAAAATCTATGTATTTATGATCTAAATAAGGAAGAAGGTGTGCATGATAGCAACTCCATAACTGTTGAAATTGAATTGAATTGAAAGTCCAGGTTAAAGTTGGGCATCAGTAAAAAGAAACATGTCCTCCAATTTTCCCAAATTTCCATGCCACTAAGGAAGATCTCACTTTAAAAACACTTTCAAGTATATTTGAGAATATGCACTTAATATGAATTGCCATTACTTCAAGTTATGTTTTTCTATCAAAATGCTAAGAATTGGCATGAACATCTATGCATTTTATAGATGAGCTTCTTTGAATCTGGTCATGAGTTCAACTAATTTGCATTTAAATTAAGACAGTAAATAACCCTTGCATAAACTATTTGCCTGTGTAACAAATGATTAAACACTAACCAGTCACTGGGTAGAAGTGAGGGAAGGAGAATGAGAATCAAATAAACGGAAAAAGAGCAGAGAAATCCAAATAAAGTTCTTACACATAGTGTGGGTGCCAGAGGAGATAACTAGGTCCTGGGTGTTAAAAAGGTAGACCTGAGGAAAGTGTGTTAAGCTCAGGTCACCAGAGTCCTATTTAGAGATAAAGTAAGCTTTAAGATCATAGATTTAGACCTGGAAGGGACCTTAGAGGCTACTGAGTTTAATCCCCTCCTTTTATAGATGAGAAAGCTGAGGCTGAGAGAGATGACATGTCTTGTTCAGAGTCACACAGCTAGTGAGTATTTAAGAAACAGAATTCGAACTTGAGTCCTTATGATTCCAAGTAGACCACCTAAGCTATAAATACAATATCTGATTTTCCTAAAATGACCACAAGATCAGAGATTGAGAAATGAAGGAATATTACAGGATCTCTAGTCTAAATCTCTAGTTTTGTAGGTTGTGAAGTAAAAGATCTATACCTTAAAGGAACGTTGAAGGTCTTTTAATCCAATATCCTTATTTTAGAAAGGAGAGAACTGAGTCCCAGGGAGGATATGGTGACTTTTATCTATAAGAGTTCATTCTCGTACAGCTACTAATGATGGTTTAGGAGACAATAATTTCACATGAGATACTTTGTATCCTTCTTTTTACTTTTCTTTAGCTGTAATAATATGGAAAATTTCCAAAATTTTAAGTAGTTTTCCATCCAATGAACTGTGTTCTAGCCACTAGCTATCCTGGTCCCTGTGTTATTGTAGGGGTAGGAAAGACTGTCTAATAAAGGTCCAGTCCTTAAGGTATGTTTGAGTTTGTCCTTTCTGATATTTCATAGAGTACATGTATAATATTCTCTTCCTTTTCCCATCTAACACGTGTTAGATGTATTAAGCCTATTTCTTCCATAAGAAACTAAGGAACTGAGACAGGCAGATCCACTGACTTCTGTGTTTGTTTCTCACAGCTGCTAATACTGAAGTCTACCACTAGTGAACTTCTAGTTGCTTGTGAGGTATCAGATGGCTTTGATGGATTCACCAATTGCCTGATGCTCTCAGGTTACTCATTCACCTAAGATTAGGAAAGAATAAACACAACATACAAGCAAACAGGTGCTTAGGGACTTCTAGCAGCTGAATAGAGGATTTAAGGTCACATACAAACTTACAAAAATTCTGCTTCCTTTTGGGGAATGAAAAAGAGCCCTACAGAACTGAAGAAAGGATATATGAATTCTTTTGTAAGCAGAATAGTTTATGATTCAGTGTCTCCTGAGTCCTAACCAGCTGTTCATATAATCAGAAGACTATTTGTTACTCCATAGTGCCAGCCCTTCAGCTGCTTATGGCTAGAAGCATGTTCATTAAGCCTTTGGGCATTGAATTGGAACCAGGAAAGGAATATTGCAAAAACTCTATATAACCTATATAGAAATGCAAATTCGGATTTGTTCTAAGGAAGGGGTCCTAATTAACCAGTTCTCCCATTATAGCTGAAAACTTGTCTCATGTTCTATCTGATAGCTAGAATCTTCTTTCTGGAACCTTCCAATTTAGACACTTTTAGTTTCCTCAGTAATTGTCTCCTTTTTATTTGTGACCTCAGGGATGAAAACCAATTAGACTCATCTAAAATGGATCCTCCCCTCTCTAATAAATCACTTGAGCTGCTGGGTTGCTTTTATACAGAGAATGAAGATGGAACTAGGAGGCCCAGTTGGAGTTAATGCTAACATGCATTAAGTCCAGTGAGCTACCATTGTGGGACCATTCTGGATTCTCTCTTCCCACAATGATATGAAGCTCTAAAACCTAGTTTCTCTAATTAAATCAAATGGTAATTCTTACTATTTCTCCTCTGTGACACTCTTTTCTTTTTTCTCATTTAATAGTATTTTTTTCTGATTATATGCTAAGATATTTTCAACATTGGTTTTCACAAGATTTGAAGTTACAAACTTTTTCCTCCTTTGCCTCCTGCCTCTTCTCCCCAAGGATGCCATGCAATGTGATTAGGTAATACATGTACAATCATATTAAACTTATTCCCAAATTAGTCCTGTTTTGAAAGAATTAGAACACATGAGAAAAATCATGAGAAAGAAAAAAAGTGAAAATAGTGTACTTTTATGTGGACAGCATTTTCCATCATGAGTTCTCTGGAATTTTCCTAGCTGTATTGCTGAGAAGAGCTAAATCTATCAAAGTTAGCTATTGCGTATGTTACTGTTAACTGCGTATAATGTTCTGCTGGTTTGCTCACTTCACTCAGCATCAGTTCATGTCAGGTCAAGTTTTTTCTGAAATTTGCATGCTCATCATTGCTTATAAAAAATAGTACTTTGTTACATCCATATACTACAACTTGTTCTCCCCAGTTGATGGTCATCCCCTCAATTTCCAATTATTTGTCATCACAAAAAGAGCTGCTATAAATATTTTTGTATATGTGGGTCATTTCCCCTTTTTTATGATCTGTTTGGGATAAAAACCTAGAAGTGGTATTGCTGGATCAAAGAGTATGCAGTTTTTAGCCCTTTGGGCATAGTTCCTAATTGTTCTCCAGAATGGTTGGATCAGTTCACAACTCCACCAACAATGCATCAATATTACAATTTTCACACATCTCCAAAATTTATACTTTTCTTTTTTTGTCATATTAGGCAATCTGACAGGTGTGGGGAGCAACCTCAGAGTAGCTTTAATTTGCATTTCTCTAATCAATAGTGATTTAGAATATTTTTGCACTTAACTATAGTTTTAATTTATTCATCTGAAAACTGCCTGTTCATATCCTTTGATCATTTATCGGCAGGGGAATAGCTTGCATTCTTATAAATTTTGACTTAGCTCTCTTAGAAATGAGGACTTTGTCAGAGACCCTGGCTATAAACAATTATTTCCCATCTTTCTACTTCCCTTTTAATCTTTGTTGCATTGAATTTGTTTGTGTAAACCTTTTTAATTTAATGTAACCAAACTTATAGATTTTGTATGTCATAATGCTCTCTATCTCGTTTGGTCATAAATTCTTCTATTATCAATAGATCTGACAAGTAAACTATTCCCTTGCTCTCCTAATTTGCTTATACTATCACCTGTTATGTTTAAATCATGTACCCATTCTGACCTTGTCTTGGTATATGGTACAAGCTGTTGGTCTATGCCTAGTTTCTGCCATACTATTTTCCAGCTTTCCCAGTAGTTTTTTCATGACACTTTTTTTAGTCACTGAGGCTTAGTATTGGATATTCCCCATGCCTGTAATGTACTTTCTCCTTCTTTGGACTTTTTAAAATCCTTAGTTCCCAGTTTTCTTTACATGTTCTTTTCTTCTCATTTTATAGACCTTAAGCTTCTAGGAGCTAGGACTTATTTCACTTCTATCTTTGTACCTCCAGTGCTTGACACATATAGTACCCTATAGTAAGCATTTAATACATGTTTATTGAAGAATTGAATGATGGTCAAAGTAACATTCTTAGTTGAATTCCTTACACTCAGTTCCTCATCCCACTTTGAATGGGTTAATCCTGGCCCTGATGTGAGGCATCTTCAGACTGCCCTAGTTTAAGGGGTGTTAACTACCTCATTTTGAGAAAGAAGTGTGGAGAGATGGATATCATTCTTGGTACTCCTTGTTAAGCCAGATGACCTTAGGGCCTATTGCTTTTAGGACTGATTGACTCCTGTTATTCTGTAGCACATCCCCTTTAAGTCCCAGCAATAGTCCTCAATATTAGTCATTCAACTCCTTTCTGCTAAGGTATATATCTAATGAGAAGTCCTAAATTACTTTAGTAATTTGATTACTATAGCCTGAGTTAGAATATTTTCTCTGGAATTTATTATTCACTCTGTGAATCTTGACAAATCACCTAAACTGACTCAGCCTCAGTTTCTACATCTATAAAATTAGGGGATTGAATTAAATTATCCTTATAAATCCCTTCCATTTCAAATATATGATCCTATGATCTAAGTTCAAATTCTAAGTCTGACATTCAAAGCATTTAATTTTTTTTTGATCCTTTCTTTCCAGACAATAAAATGGCAGGGCCAGGATTAGATTTCCTCTAAAATCTCTAAGAGCTCTAGATTATTAATTCCAACACCCTGTGATTCTTGATTTCATTGGCCAGGGTGTAATCTCCCTTGTTACAGATAACCCAGCTCCTCTATACATTAATAACTGATTCTTTATCAATTTCTTTAATCTTGCCACCACTTCTACCACCAAAAAAATCAACAACTGCCACCATCATCCTTTATCTGCTGACCTTCTAGTAATGAGATATCAATCTTACAAAACTCTAACTAAATTCTAGCAATCAAATGGCAAAGTTGGTGAAACATTAAAATGTCCATTTGCTGTATATAGCAATAAAAACAGCAGCAGAAACTCATAATTTCTAGAATTACATTGTTATTGCCTCCATTTTAAAGATGCAAAAAGCACATCACACAGAGAAAGGGCACAACCATATAAATAAGTGGACCTAACAAAACTCAATTTCAAGGAATGTAGCCAAACAGGGATTTTGTTCCCCAATCTTCAGTCCCACTGCCTGTCAACCCAACATTGTAAATTCATTTCTCTACATATTATTATTTTACACACACCCCACACTTAAGGATGACTATTTTTTCAAGACAATTCAAAATTCAACATGATTTTATTGGGCGATTCCATGCAGGAAACTACATGCTAGAAGCTGGGGGATATAAAGATGAAAAATGTCTTTGTATTTGTCCTTAGAGAGCTTTCAATGACTTAGGGATATGAGACATGAAGAAAGAAAAGAAGAGAGGAAGGAAGGGACATGGGAAGAAGGGAAAAAAGGAGAGAGGGAAAAGAAATGAAGAAAACAGGGAAAGAAAGAGGGAAAAAAGGAGAGACAGAACAAAGCAGGCAAGCAAGGAGGAAAGGAAAGAACAAAGGAAAGGAAGGTAAAAGGGAAGGATAAAAGGAAGGAAAGAGGGAGGAAAGAAAGAGAGAAGAAAGGGTGGAAAAAGGAGGGCAGGAGAAGAGAAGGGAAGAAGGAAAGGAAGGAGGAAGAAAAAGAGGAAGAGAGAAAAAGGAGGAAAAAGAACAATACAAAAGAAAAAAAGACATGACGCGTTTTAGAATGTGATTAAGTATAGAGAAATAGGGATTGGACTTGTGATTTCATTGGAATAGAATTCTCTGTGGGGAAACTCCATCCCTTCCTCCAGGAATGTAGCTGGTCACCTTATTTCTCATTCATGGTCAGTTTTAGAGAGTTTCCTGGAGAATTATGTATCAGAAGAAGGATTTTAAGTGAGATATTCCTTAATCCAAGATACCAAGGGAATTTCCTGATCTCTACCCACTATGCAATTCTGCTTCTGGTCAAATACATAATGGACAGGAAGAAAGAGAAAAAGAGAGAGGGAGAGAGAGAAAAAGACAGAGAGACAGACACACACAAACACACATACACACACATAGAGGTACACAGAGACAGAGACAAACAGAGTGATAAAATGACATATTAAAGACAGAGTGGTAACTTCTTCTGGGAAAAGTAACAACTTATGCTTTTTTCAGTTAACCAACTAAGCATTCCAAAAACATGAATTAAGTGCTTGAAGCACTGTGGTAGGTGCTGAGTCTGCCAAGATAAATGTAAGACAATCTCTGCTCCAATGAGAGTGGAGACTTTTTTTTTGTTTTTCTTTTGTTTTTTTCATTATTTTATTATTATTATTATTATTTTTCTTTCCTATTGCATGTTTTCACTATAGTCATGCTATGTAGCTGCACTAAAATAAATGGAAGAAATCATATAACAAATCAAAACATAATACAGTAAAACCCACACACACACAAACATGATCGGCTACATTCTGCAAATGACTTCCATATTTCTTTCTCTGAGTGTGGAAGGCATTTTGCCTTAGAAAACCACCATTGGGGATTTTTTTTTAGTAAGTTCTTGTGTGAGTGGAGACTTTTAATGGGAGTGGAGAATTAATGTACATTTATGGGCATATGAAAACATACATAAAGTATCTGCAACTTAATTTTGGGTAGGAGAAGGTACCAGGAAAACTATTGTGGAAGTTAGAATTCAAGCTAAGTCTTGAAGGAGAAACTATAAAATGTCAGGTGAGGAAGGACTACATTCCA
The DNA here is from genome assembly GCA_023548195.1 of Bettongia penicillata ogilbyi. Lineage (NCBI taxonomy): Eukaryota > Metazoa > Chordata > Mammalia > Diprotodontia > Potoroidae > Bettongia > Bettongia penicillata. Next base: position 12,932,630 of record JAJHZJ010000089.1, on the reverse strand, counting down.
AGTGTAGAGGACAAGTCAATGGGAGATAATATGGTCATCAAATGAGAGCATTTAGAGATCAGAGGAGGGCACAAGACAGAATCTATTCTTTAGTTATCAGTTAATATCTTAGCAAAGACTAGCAAAAAACTTCTGTGTTTATTCTCCACTCAGTTATCTTAGAGAAAGTAGGTGTCATAATGTTGGTTAAGCTGGACAAGTGGTAATCCTTTATTGAAATAGCAGTTATCCAATTGTGGAGGTGCAGGACAAGGGAGCATATTAATAAAGTAGGTGAGGTGGTACTAAGTAATACCTTTACTCACTACATAATTTTGTGTGGGCCAGTACAGCACAGATAAAAACTATGTGTTGAGTGACAGCAGTTATGTTGAGATTAGATAGGCATCGGATTACACTGGGATTAGAAGCAATACGTTAAAGTGAGTAGAGAGTAATGTCAAGTAAAAGGCAAACATTTGGAGGAACTACATGGCAAGGGGAGAAAGAAATTTCTTGAAACTAGACTTCAACAATGGAACTAACTGCCTTAGAAAGCAATATTAGGAATTTTTAAAGAAAAGCTTGGATGGATGCTGCAGAATTTGGAGCTGGAAGAGACAATAGATTATTTATTTCAGGCATTCTTAAAATGGGGTATGTGAAATTTTTAAAAAATGAACATTTTTTAAATTTCATTGGTTTCCTTTGTGATACCATGTGTGTTATTTGTGCATTTAAACCATTATTGTGAGAAGGGGTCCATAGGCTTCACCAAACATCCACAAGGGTCTATGACACAGAAAAGGTTGAGTCCCTGATCTAGTCCTATTCTGTCATTTTATAGAAGAAAAAAATGAGGCCCAGAAAGCCTAAGTTGAATGACTTTTCTGAGTCATGGGTTTCCTCATCTATAAAATGAGTTGTTGGACTAGATAACCTCTGAGGTCCCTTTAAGCTTTACATCTATTTTCTCAAGTTATTTCTCTTAGTTCATACATCTAGGTAGCGGAATCATGTAACAAAACACAGGTCTTTTGATTATTTAGCCTGATCCATTCCCTACTATACCTTGTTGCCTCTCAAAGATGGGGTATAGGGGAAAACGTGGGACTAGACAACCCTTAAAATCCTTTCTAACAATGATATACTTTGATTTTTTTGATGTGTTATAGTACATGAAGGTACTGATGTTTCATTTTCCATTTTCAATCAGACATTGAATGAGGAAGAATATGTGGAGGGGCATCATGAAAGGCCAGGAAAACCTAATTTCAAACCCTACCTGTGAAATAGGTGAATCTAGAAAAGTCACTGAACTGATCAAAACTTAGTTTCTTCAACTGATAAGTGACTATATTGAAAGCATTTACTTCACAGGGTTGTCATAAGGTTGTCACAAGATGATTTATATAAAACATTTTGCAAACCTTAAAATATCAAATAAATGTGAGGTATTGAGGACACCTTCATCTCCAATAAGAATTATATCATTATACCAGCATCCACTAGTACATTTTCTCTAACCAGTGGGTAGGTAACAAAATTATATTTTGTTTGATTTTGCTTGTTTTCCTCATTTCTCCAGAGTATTAAAGTAAACTTAATTATTTGTATACATGACATTGTTCTCTACTTACAGTGACCTTTAAACAGAATACCCAATACTGAATTTTGTGAATTTGCCAGTGTAGTTACTTTAAGTATAAGGAAGCTGAAAAATAAAGTGAAAGATACCTTTTCAGGACATAATCAGTTGGATGTGCTACTTTTAGGGAAATGGCTGCATGAGTAAAAAAAGAGGGAATATATAAGCACTTAATCAAGAGTTTTCACTATTTTCTGGTTTGACATTGCTTCATTTTCTCTAAAAATATTAGAAATGTATGTCTGAATAGTAAAGCACTTTTATTCTTATTTCCGTGGAACAAATTCAGTTGAAGGCAACACAATAAGAAAGAAATAATAAAAACAGTCCCCACAATCTACTCAATCAATTCTTCATTCTAATACTGTAACTCCTTTAAACTGCCCTCCAATTGGGAAAAGAGAGGGAGAGCAGCTGCAGGAGATTTCCCAAGGATCATGAAAAAATTGTAGATGGTGAACTCCAGAGGTCTCTGGAGATAGTTAAAGTATCCTGTGCCTCTAGACCTTTCCCAAATCCAGCAAGTTCTCTCCCCGTGGAAAAGGAAGAAGCTATGGCTCAGTGCATCAAGTTCCTCATCTAAGACTCTGAACTCCATATGGAACTGATGGTTGCCATAGCTACTACTACTGTACATGTATGGGGGAGGGATGAAAGAGGATGACACTCTCACAGGAGAGTTTAGAAGAACCTCCTAAAGCAGTGTACTTTATTATAAAGTTGTATTCCAGATCTGAAGACCTGAGTGTAAAACCTCCTCTGACATATTTACTATCTTCATGACTCTGGTCGTCACCTAACTTCTGTTAGTGTCAGTTCCTCCATCTATAAAATGGAAATAGTAATAGTATCTACCTGAGAGGTTTGCTGTAGAAATCAATAAAATAACATTTTTAATATGTTTATTCAGAAATATTAAAATGTTACATAAATGGTAGCTCTGATCATTATTATCATTATCACCATTATTATTTTCATTACTTGTTGACAAGAAGATTATGGGTACATTTTATATGTCTAAATCTCAGGGAGTTACTGTAGTATTTTTTTATCGGAATTCTAATCCTGACTTTACCTTTAGTAACTAGCTCTGTGACCTTGGAAGGGTCATGAGATTATAAGCTTAGAAGTGGAAAGGATCTCAGAGGTGAACTGGACAAATTCTATTATTTTGTAGAAGAAGAAACTGAGGCTTCAAAGAAATCAGGTGATTTTCTCATGATCACAGTATTGGTAAGTAGCAGAGCCAGGGTTTAAATTGAAAGTTGGTGACTCCTCTGATTCTGCATCCAATAAATGCTCTTTCCACCAAATCATATTGCCTCCTTAAGCCAAGAGATTTAGATCTCTTTGGGTCTCAGCTATTGACTTGATTTTCATGATTTTCTTGTATCACTCTCATTTCTCTTCCCAATTTTTCATCTACTTCTTTTCCTTGATTTTCAAAATTCTCTTTGAACTCCTTCATGGCCTATGACCAATTCATATTTCTCTTAGGAGCTTTTGATGTAGGAACTTTGACTTTGCTTTCCTCCTCTTGTAGTATTCCCTGATCTTCCTTGTCACCAAAGTAAGATTCTATCATCTGACTTGTTTTATGATGTTTACTCATATGATATTTACTCGCAGTCAAACACTTAACTTTCTAACTCTTTGACAAGGTAGGACTCTGCTTCCAGTGAGGATGGCAGTGGGAATGGGTTTACTGACCAAGGTATGATGGATTTTGATCCCTTTCTATCTGTGGGCCCAGAGTTCTGGATTCAGCCTCTGCCACCATTATTGCCACTGTCACTCCTGTTGCTAGCCACCACTGCTACTATCCCTACCACCCTGGGTCTGGGGCTACATTGACCAGACTTTGTGCTCCTCTTTCACCCAGGTCCCCCAAAGCTTTCTGACTGATCTTTTTTGGTGTTTGTGAATTGAGAAGTCTGGAAACTGCCACGACTGCCAATGATTCAGTCCCCTGAGGCCTACTCCAGACATTCTGTGCCAGTAGAGTCCATGCTGAACTGCACACAACTCCTTGCCTGGTACAAAAGATCCTTCTTTTCAACTTTCTAGGTTGCCTTGGACTGGAGATTTGTTTTACTCTATTATTTTGTGGGTTCTGTAGCTCTAGAATTTGCTTAGAGCCATATTTACAGGTATTTTGAGGGCTTTGGGAGAGAACTCAGTAAAGTCCTTGCTTTTACCACTCCTTCTTGGCTCCACCCATAAATAACATTATTTCGACATGACAAGTTAGTAAATACAGTCTAGTGGTTGATGATTCATCAAACAAAAAGTGTTATACAGTCTTTTATATAGAGAACAATGGTAAATTCTGTGAAGGGTTACCAAAAAAATGGTATAAGTAATGGTCCCCCTCATCAGAGAGGAAGACCATTTGGTTGAGGAAGAAGGACATGACAAGTTAAATAAATGGTGATGAAAGTTAAATAATTGAAAAGGAAAAGGAACGTACATGGACAAAATATTTACAACAGCTCTTTTTGTGGTGGCAAAAAATTGGAAATGGATGGCATGCTGATCAACTTAGATGTGACTGAACAAACTCTGGTATATTAATGTAATGGGATACTATTGCACAATAAGAAATGAGGAGCAAGTAGATTTTAGAAAAACCTGGAAAGACTTGCATGAACTAATGAAAAGTAAAATTTGAAGAACCAAGAGAATTTTTTATACAGGAACAGCAACATTGTGTAATGACAACAAATTAGGATCTTTTGCTGTTTTTGTTTTAGTATAAAGTGCCTCTGATTGAATCTTGCCTTTATCAACCAAGAGTCTTTACTAGGAGTAAAGTACAGAAACAATAATTTCTTTAGCTAGAAACAGTATATATACTATATATACTATATACTATATAGTATATATACTATACTACTATATACTATATATAGTATATATACTATATACTATATAGTATATATACTATACTACTATATACTATATATAGTATATATACTATATAGTATATATACTATACTACTATATACTATATATATAGTATTTGTATTTTATATATATTTGTATTGTTAATATTTTATTGTGATTAAATATCTTCTCTACTCATTAATGGACCTGGGAAGATTTTTAGGAAGGCACACACCTTTTGTTAATGAGGCACTTTTTCTCATGGGTTGTAATGCCCTCTGGCTCTAAAAAATGTGTAAGTACACTGAGGGTGAGGTTTCACTTTGGGACTTACTGACTGGAAGTGTTTGTTTGACCACATGAGACCCAGAGAAGCCCCTAAGGAGACCCTTGGCTTTGAAAACTCAGATGGTGATGTTTCCCTCTTTGGTAACTGTGGTCAGACAGTTGGTTCTGTCTGTTGATCTGTCAGACATTTGAAAGCACATCTGTTGATCTTTGATTTCTCTGTATTTTCTCTGAAGTTCAGGGTGCTTACTTTTTCCCTTGAACTAAGTGAATTACAATTACAAAGGATTCATGATGGAAAATGTTATCCATATTCAGAGAAAGAACTGATGAACTCTAGATGTAGATCAAAGTATACTATTTTCACTTTATTTTCTTCCTTTTTTTTCTCTTGGTCTGTTTCTTCTTTCATAACATGACTAAAATGGAAATATATTTTACATGATTGCACATATATAATATGTATGAAATTGCTTACTGTTTTGGGAAAAGGGGAGAAAAAGAAGGGAGGGACAATTTTATAATTCAAAATTTTTGGAAAATTGAATGTTAAAAATTGTCTTTATATGTGATTAAAAATAGGATACTATTAAAAAAGAAAAGAACAAATTTGAAAATTGTCCAGGAAAAAAGTTAAATAATTGTACATCAATGTTAGAGCTTTCACAAGGTGGTATGTAACTGCCAATTATGAGACAGACAACAAATGCTATGAATTTAAATAAAAGAGACAGTAATGACTGGAGATTTGGGGGATGACTTCATAGAGAGGATGAGTCTTTATATGGAAGTTGAAAAATTGGTTGAGAGTAATGGAGATTGATTTAAGCAAACACAGAAAGGAAAGGAATATTATAATATGTTCAGAGGAAAATAAATAGCTCAGCCAGTAAGAGATTTCAAGTAAAGAAGTATGGGCAGGAAAAGTTGAAGACAGCCAGATAAGAGAAGGTCTTGAATATCCAGCTAAGAGGTTGCATATTTTACTCTAAGTATTGGTGAACAATTGTTTGATTGTGGTGGTTAGGAGGGTTCAAGGGGAAGATACTGAAGTCAGGAAAAATATGATATAGTTTCCTTCCTAACTTTTGTTCAGAGCAGTTGTGTGGTCAGATTCACAGTCACTCCAGGAACCTCATGCACCATTCTTTCCCACAGCTGTATTGGTTATGTAGGTAGTATTTTCACTTACTTTTCCATGGAGGGTTGTAATTTTGGAAAAGTAAGAATATAGGAATTAAGCAGTTAGCTATGGAGGTAATATTGTAATAACAATTAGTTTCTTTTTCATCTACTTATAAACCAGCTGTTTAATAGTCTATTCTTGAATTTGTCTGACTCTTGAGGTCAAAGTCATTATCTCTAGTAACCTACAATTCCTAAAAGATCACACACAGTGGTTCAGTAAATACCTCTGCAAGATTTTTGTTTTAGCTTTTGTTTTTACCCCTAGACTATTTTCCACCTTGGGTAATACATTTGAAGTAATAAAACTTAATAGTGGCTATGGGATTGGAAAAGATCAGTTTATGTCCCGAACCTAAAGAAGGGAAATGCCAAGAAATGTTCAAATTATGGAACAATTGTACTCATTTCACACACCATCAAAGTTATACTTAATATTTTTCAAGCTAGACTTCAGTAAGATTTGAACTGAGAATTGCCAGATTGCCAGCAGGCTATTTTTCAAAGAGGCAGAAGAATTAGAAACCAATTTCAAATATGCTCCAGATTTTGGAAAAAGAAAGGGAATTTTGAAAAAAAAGAAATCTACTTTTGCTTCATTGACTACATTAATACCTTTGACTGCATGGATCACAACATAATATGACAAGTCCTCACAGGGATAGGGGTACCAGATCATCTTAACTGTTGCCTGAGGAATCTGTATGTGGGTCATGAAACAATAGTTAGAATGGAACATTGGTTCCATTGGTTTAAGATTGGAAAAGGAGTTTAATAAAAAGACTGCATATTGCCATCTTATTTATTTAATTTATATGTAAATTATATGATGTGAAATTTCAGACCAAATGAATCAAAAGTTGGAATCAAGTTTGCTGAGAGAAATATCAACAACTCTAGATATATAGATGGTGTCACTTTGATCGCAGAAAATGAATAGGAATTAAGAACTCTCTTGTTGAGGGTAAAAGATAAGAATGTAAAAATTGCCTTGAAACTTAACTTTAAAAAATAACTTGTTCAATGGTTCTATTGCTTCTTGGTAGAGAGAAGAGAAATGTAAGCAGTATCTGATTTTATATTCTTGTGCTCAAACATCACTGCAGACAGCAACTGCAGTCATGAAACTAAAAGATGCACGCTTTCTGGACAAGAAAAAACATCATCTTGATGACAAAGGTCTATATGGTCAGAGTTTTTGTTTTTTCAGTAGCATGTATGGCAGGGAGAGTTGGAGTACAAGGAAATTCGAGTTTCACAGAATTGATGCTTTTGGATTGTGGTGTTGAACCCTTTTGAAAGCCCTTCAGACAGCAAGAAGATCAAATCAGTTAATACTTAAAGAAATTAATTCAGGCTATTCATTGAAAGTTCATATACTAAAGTTGAAACTTAAATAATTTGGTCACATAATGAGAAGATGAGACTCACTGGAAAAGGCACTACCATTGGGGAACATCAAAGGCAAAAGGAAAAGTGAATGGCAGAGAGTGAGATAGATTGATAGTTTCATGGAAACAATGAACATGAACTTCAACAGAGTTCAAGAGAGAGTGGGGAATAGAAGGGCCAGGCAGGTTATGGTCCCCTTGAGGAGTCTGACATTACTGAATATCAACAACAAAGCAGTTACATAATTATTCTCATCTCATCTATGTTGGATGTCAATTCCCTCCTAAGGATATTCCACCATTTTCAGTTTGAAACAAAGTAGAAATTGAATATTTTTTTTCTTTACGTTGTCTTATTATTAGTCTTTTTCCTACAGTGAGTTAGATCGTTGCTTTGTTAAAAGAAGTTTTTGTTTTGTTTTGTTTTGTTGTAATTTTCATAAGCTTCAATTCATTCTGGCTATAGATTCCCTCAAGTATTTGTGCTACACATATAGTGCAAAAGTCCGTGGCTGTAGGTTGCAGGTTATCTTGTTCTTGTGAATATTAAAATACTTCAATAACTGCATGATTTCATTAATGTGAGAATTTGTTTCAAGGAATGAGGTCAAAATACATTCATGACAGCCCATCTGGTGTAATTCTCATCTGTATCTTCCCATAAATCCACCATGAAAGATTCACCCTGGAAGAAAAATTTCCAGATCCTTGTAATGAGTGCCCTTCCTCTCAGACTATCTTTTATTTAATTACTTTGTATTTGTTAACATTTATTCTCTTTATATTTGTTCTTTATATACATGCATACATACATACATACATACATATACTCATACACACACAAACATATATATATATATGTATATACATATACATATTTGTTTTCTTTCCCATTAGAATGGAAATTTCTTGTTTCACTGGTAAGTTTTTGTAATGTCAACACCCTAGAAAGATTTCTGGTAACATGGTAGGTTGTTAAGGAGTGCTCATTGATTTATTTTTTCTGAATTTACCTATGGAGTATGAAAGCTATCCATCAGTTATCCCTGACTCTTTCCCTGTTACTGACCTATCTTCCCCCACTCCTAGCCATATATTCCTTGAACATTATATATTATACCACTTCTGCAAAATTTCTGATTTGTAAAATATTTTAGCCTGTGCACACCTACCATGAGCTGTTCCATGGCCCTCTGAGTAATACTCATTTTTAATACTGATTTATGGTCATAAGTACAAAAGTATTAAAAAATAAAGATTAGAATAAGAGATAAAAAAAATGTCATTCCCTTCCATTCCGGAGGTTGGAATCTATAGCTGTGAAAACACACACATGCATATACATATGTATACACACACACACACACACACACACACATATATATATATATATATATATATATATATATATAAATCACACATATATTCCATGTCAAGGAAAATCTGGGGATCATTTAAATAATTGTGAAATGCATCAAAGGTTATCAAGTTTCCTTTCTTTTTCCTAATTAATGCTCAACATATCTCACTGTTCATTTGTAGTGTCTGTTCAAGAGATAAGTACTGATTTTCCAGCTCTGTAAGTTATCTGTCCAATGCATATCAGAGCCTGAAAAAGACACCCTTGTTATTCAGTTGTCTTTTCTTTGTGTACAATTCAGCCAAGTTTCTTGAGTGATTATGGATCTCATTGAGGAAGTTCTACAGTGACATGATGCAACTATGCCAATATTATCTGTAAATAGCAGCACCCAGAGGAGCTTATATCTATAGGTAATCTCTCCTCTATTTGTATTCACACTGAACCTTCTCCAGGACAGTGGTAAATATCCCTGGCAAATATAGATTTCCATGTTTCATATCTTACATGCTATTAAAAATAAGAGGCTCTTTTAGGCATAGATAGAATAAGAATTTATTTTACTTGACTATGTATATTTGTTGCAAGGGTTTTCTTTTTCTTTTTTCCAATGGCATGGGGGAAGGTAGAAAGAAAAACAAAAATAATTACTAATGAAAAAAATCAGAGCATCTAAAGCAAAGTTATCTCTTCACCAACCTACTTAAAGTTTCCATGATATGCACTAAAAAGGTTAAGAATATCTGCTCTAGTTCATCCCCTTTGTTTTATAGAGGTAGAAATTGGGACTCCATAGAGGAAAAGGGACTTATTCAAGATCCCAGAGAAAATCTCATTATCACAACTCTTGTTGAAATTAATATTGAAATGAGGTTAATTCAAATAGATCCTAAATCTTGCAGTTGAAAAGCTTATTCAATCTAACAGTTCCAACAAAACCACCCAGTCCAACTCCCTCATCATACAGATAAAAGTAACAGGAACCCAGATTTACTATAAGATCAAGAATGATTTATCCTGACTCCCATTTTAATGCTTTTAAAGTCAGGTCTTTGAAATTTTTCTGAAGGGTACCAATAGGACTAGAAAGTGGTATCTCATCCTAGCAATATTTGAAAACATGATTCAAAAAAGGCAGTTATCTAGGCAATAGGGCATTTCAATGTTTCTAGATAAACTCTGTCCCTCAAGTTCAGGAAACTTGGAATCATTTGGGAAAATTAAACTTGAATGGAATATGTGTGTATATGTATATGCATTTATGTGTATGCATGCATGCATGTGTGTATATATGTATTTATATGGATACATATACAGACACACAAAAATTTTAGATGTAGATGGCAGATATTCACCAGAAAGTACAGCCCTTCAGCAAGACTCAGGGAATGGCTCTCCCCTCTGCATTGCCCCACCCAAAACGTTTCCACCTCTCTTTTCACATGGCTTTCCTTGCAGAAATCTCACAGAATAACCAAGCCCAGGAAAGTATTTTCCAACTTCCTTAACCTAGACCACCTAGGAGCAGGTATCTTTGAAAGTGTCTTTCCCTTTTCCAGTACATTTTCAGTGTGATTCTTCTTCATAAAACCAGAATGTTTATAAAAAATTGGGAATTTAGAGAAGGCAAAACTTGGAGGAATAGACAAGATTCCTAGGATGGTGAGTCAGAGATGTATCCAAGAAGGAATGGGTTGCTAATAATATTAGAGGCACAATCTTGTTTCTACCTCTGTGCCTCAGTCCCTTACCCCAAAAAAATTAGAACAGAAGGCCATCCCCCATCAGACCAACAACTTTAATAGAAGGGAGAGGAGCTATATTACAAGGTAGTGCTTGGTCTGCTGTTGGCAATAAGGAATCTGAATTTCTAGGCAAGGAAACTAAAATCTTGGTTCAGGGTCTGGCACCTTCCTCACCCTTGGGCTGAGCCTGAACCTATGTCTCACTAGAGGTAAGAATTCAATCAACTTACTCTTCCAAAGGAAGCCCATTCCTACTTTCATCCATAGCATCCTGCCCCTGCTTAACCCAGTCACAGCCTTTTATCACTATGATCAGACTCCTCTCCTACTACAATGCTTGTCCCTGTCCTGTCAGCAGACCCAGGTCCTGACTTCTTCCTCATGCAATTATACATTAGAATCTTGTTGGCTTAATATGTAGAATACACACCCATATACTCACACCAACAACTCCCCCCCACATACACACAAATGGTTTGAAATGAAAAATCATAGTTTATGTAGAACCTTTTTTTGTATTCTACGGTATATATGGAAATGCTCTTTTGGGGGGATTAATTTCAGATGAAAATTTTAATTATAAACATATAATAAATTCATTTAGGTTATGACAATACATATATAATTATTAAATATTGTTATACATATTTATATTCATTTTAAATATAGGAGTCCCCAAAAATCTTAGCATACTTGTAAGCTTTGAAAGCTGAAATCACTACAAAGACTTTTAGGAAATTATGATACATAAGCCCTTTAACTTCCCCCTTCTTATGTTAATTATCCAGTTTAGGAAAAAACTCTGAGCACTCCACCTCAATTCTTCATACATACACTATTCTCATAATTTAAAAAAAATATATGTATGGGAGAGAAATACTCGTTTGGATCTGCAGCTATTGATATTTTCTTGGTTGCTTTTATGGGGAGAGAAGGTTTTGTTGATAGCAAAGCCTGAAAATTTTTCCAGGTCTTTAGTATCTTCTTTCACATGCCTCTAGACTTGATCCCTCAATAGCTTCAAAATTGTGTTCTATTCCAGCTTGGACCTCCTCTGTGTATAATTGGTTTAGACCAGCTGCTTCCCCAATTTTTCCCCCTCAGTGCCATTTCCACTGAAGTGTACATGTCTTTTTTTAAAAATCTGAGCTTTTTGGGCAGCTTGCTGTGTAAGCACATTAGTTTATTCAGATGTCACATTCTTGTCTTTCTCATCAGGATTATTCATGATAATATTCTAAGAATGCTCAAATAGAATTCTTTATGTTTAGGATCAGCATTGAGGGAAGGAAGTTTTTAGAAGGAACGATGATAATCAGAGGTCTTTTTGGGATGTTAAATGCTTTTGTAGGAATGGGTAAAGATGACAAGTGAGGCACTTTGGAAAATTATACAGTAAAAGGAAAGGAGAAAAGGAGAGAAGAAAATAAGAATTTATTAAGTAAGCATCTACTATGTGCAAGACACTGAGCTAAATGCTTTAAAAATGATAATTTATCTGATGCTAACAAGAACCTTGTGAGGTAGGCTCTTACTATTTTGCATTTTATAGTTGAGGAAACTGAGGCAGACAGAAGTTAAGTGAATTCACCAGAGTCATGTACCTACTGTTTAAAGCCAAATTTTAACTCAGATCTTCCTGAATCTATGTCCGATATTCTATTTACTCTGCACCAGGAAACACCAACAGCAGGGGATGGGATGAATTGAAAGGTGAGAGTACAGAAATGAACAAAGAAAGATGCAAAGGCAATCTTACTCTACATACCTTGTAATTTTGCTAAAGATCTTGGGCAAACATCTAATAACCTATCACCTCAGAAAAAAAAATAAGCTTGCTAATTTGTGCTATGTTGGTGATGTCAACTTTAGGTCCTAACACTAAAAGAGTGTATTTGGCACAGGGGAAGTAAACTGGATTCTAGTTGAATGATAGATCAAAGGACACCACCAGTATTTGAGTTGGGAAGAAGGAATCAGCCAAGAAAAAAAAATTAAAAGAATGAGTATATCAGTAAGTACCCCAACATATATAGGAGTGCCTGCTATCACAGGTTCTTAGATCTGCATTTATCAAAGGAAAGGCAACTTTTGAGGGGTCAACAATCACTTTAATCAAGCACATGTATCATTCACTTAGTTCAAGGGAAAGTTAGCACCCTGAACTTCAGAGAAAATACAGAGAAATCAAAAATCAACAGACATGCTTTCAAATGTTTGACAGATCAACAGACAGAACCAACTCTTTGACCACAGTTACCAGAAAGGGAAGCACCACCATCTGGGTTTTCAAAGCCAAGGGTCTCCTGAGGGGTTTCTCTGAGTCTCATGTGGTCAAACAAACACTTCAGTCAGTAAGCCCCAAAGTGAAACCTCACCTTCAGAGTACTTACACATTTTTTAGAGCCAGGGGGCATTACGACCCTTGAGAAAAAGTACCTTATTTTCAAAAGGTTTGTGCCTTCCTAAAAATCTTCCCAGGTCCATTAATGAATGGAGAAAATATTTAATCACCCTAAAATAATTAACAGTACATATATACTGTTTCTAGTTATAGAAACTCTTGTTTCTGTACTTTACTCCCAGTAAAGACTTTTGGTGGATAAAGGCAAGATTCAATCAGAGGCACTTTATACTAAAACAAAAACAGCAAAAGATCCTACTTTGTCGTCCTTATAAAGATTTTATTGGCTTAGTATAACAGAGACAAGGATGCTCAGAGTCTATAGCTCCAGGTGGTCCTTTATCCCCCCTCACTCTTTTCTAGTACCTTCTTTCTAAGTGGCACATAGGGGATATAAGGATGTAAAATGGGGAATTCAACATTAGGTCATGCAGATGTGATATGAATGCTGAAAGAGTATTTTCTGAGCATTTGCCCTAGTCTTGTCCTTATCCTTCAACTGCAGTCAGAAAGCCTGGTTTACATCCAGTTTGTATCAATCTGGATCAATCATTTGGCCTCTCTTGACTTCAGTATTCTCATCTTAAAAATGATGTAATGACACTCAATCATCTCTAAGGTATGTTCCACTTCCAAATACTATGATCATAGTCAAACTTTATATATCTACTCCCCACATCCGCAAATACAAACCATGATGATTAATTATAATGCTTGGTTTTCTGAGTCTAAAAAGATTAAACATTTATGATTTTGGAAAACCTAATTTATTGTTATAATTTTATATAGTTATATATTATATACATAATATAAATATATATAATATAACATATTTATATATTATATTTATATGTGTATATTTATTACATTATTAAATTTATATGTTTATATATTATATAATACTATATAAAGAGATTTAAAGTATTTCAGTATGTATATAGTTTGTCTTGTGAAGGGAGAACAAGGGCAATATTATAGGTGTAGAAAAAGAAAAAAAGATTAGCCATGAATATTGTAGAACGGTCAAAGGTAACTGGATTTATTTGGGATTGAAGGTACTAATTTTGGAAGAGAATGAAAGTTTGGAAAGTAAAACAGTTAACTTCATAGACAGTGATCACTGTTTCTCATTCTCAGTGGTGTCAGAATCAGGGCTTAAAAGGATTTCAGAGAAGAATTAGATTTGGCAGTCAGTGTTGAAAGCATTGTCTTTTATTTGGAATGTTTAAATGCTGCCCCAAAAGAAGAGCTGACGTGGCTTAACTGGAGATACTCAAGGAATCTGAGTGTGAAACAACAAGGGGAGGGTATGAGGACAATCCATGGAACCCTTCACACTGGGATCCAAAGTGATCGGTACCTAGACCTAAAACTACCTCTCAACTCCCTTTCCAAGGATTAGGATCTGAAATCACTGAACTAAGGCAGCACACTGACCTTTATGCTTGATTTTAGAGAGATCCCTCCAAAAGATAGCTAGGTAAGTGCAAGGAGGGGATACAACTAAAGATGTCACAATCAAGCCTTGGGTATAATGATCATCAGGTCTTATAGCAAGAAAATTTAAGATTTTTTGGTTCAGTACAGTTTAGGAAGCTCCAGGATCAAGATTACTTCCAAATCAGTTTGGGTGGCATAGTCACTCTCAGGATAAGGGCTTCTGAGATAGATTATGGGGAGAGGAAGGGTTCTATTCACAGAGATTTGATTGACCAGTAACTCGTAATTACTCATAAACCAGTAATTTGATTTGACCAGTAAGTCAAAGTGAGGAAGAAACCAACCAGATGGTTCAGCTCTCTACATGAAGCCTCTCTTGATTTCTTTTACCTCTAGAGCCCTCCATCCCAAACTAGTTTATAGTTAACTCCTTTGTATGATCATTATTATTATTTATATTTATTATTCTATTTGGTCTTCTTGCCCAAAGTCTCTCTCCAGTCTAGTCAATCCTACACACTGCTACCAAAGTAAATTTCCTTAAGCACAGATCTTCTTGACTGCAGGGTAAAATATAAACTGCTTTGTTTAGACTTTAAATCCCAAACAGCCTGACCACAAACTACATTTCCAAACTCACTGGAAATTTTTCTTTTTCTTGCATCTATGATCCAGCCAAACTAACCTTCTTTCAATGTGTCACAGAAAACACTCTTTATTCCATCCCAGACTATGCACTGACCACTCTCCATGCCTGGAATATATTCCCACTTTAATTTTCCCTTATGGAGTTCTTTTCCCTTAAGGAAAAATTGAAACCACCTATGAAACTTTTCTTTATCTAAACCCCAAGTGTTGGCACTATTCAATATAATTTACATTTAATCACTCTATATATTTGTATTTATTAACTTTATACTCTCCATATTTTTTGTTTATGCCTTGTCTCCACCATTAAAATAAAAGATCTATTAAAGAAGGAATTATTTCATTCTTTGTACTTGTACCTCCAGAATCTACTATACTACCTGTCATATAGTAGATGCTTAATAAGTACTTATTGTTTATCCTTAATATATATCTAGATGTTTATATTTATATTTTCATATACATAAGGCTTCATAGACGTAGGCATAGATAGATATATTTTTCACCTACATATGGTTTTGTTGACTACCACATTGGAATGTAAGTTTCTTTCTAGTAGGAAATGTTATTCTTCATCCCAAAGCCTTGTATAATACATGATACCTGACAGGTGTTTAATTGATATTCGTTGATTGATTGAAATTAGAAATTTCAAATCTGGAAGTTTTTTAGAACCATAGGATCATTGGTTGAGAGCTACAAAGGAGCTTTGAAGTCATCTAATCTACTTCCATAATTTTATAGACGAGAAAACTGAGACCCAGAGAACTTAAATGATTTAATCTAATTCACAGACAATATGTAGGAAAGGATATATTCAAATCCATGTCACTTGACTTCAGATTCAATATTTTTCCCCAAATATGGAAAATTTCAAAATCAGGGTAGATTGGAATGAAAGGAGGAAAGGATATGAGTAGAGAATAAACAGTCTGACATGCAGAGATAGACTAATACAAAAGGAAAAAAAAAACACTTCCTTTTCCTGGACTTCAACAGTGCTTATAAATGAGGAGCTTAATAATGAGTTCTACAATTGGCTGGGTCAAGCTCATGATTTTTGTTCTGCTACAATTTTTAAAAGATGTTCAACAGTAGTTTAGAGAGATTATGGATTCTTTCACCCTCAGGTTAAATTTTTCTTCCTATTTCACGGAATTTTAACAGAAAAAATTGCTACATATCACCTTCTCTGTGATGTATAGTTTTAGGTAATTGCCTAAAACACTGAGACATTAAGTGACTTGTATATGGTCACATAATCTACAAGCATCAGGGGTAGCACTTGAACCCAGGACTCTTTTGATTACCTCTCCTCCCTTTTATCACACATTTATTTTGCATACATTTTGTATTCAACTTAGATCCTGATAGAATGTAAGTTCTCTGAAGACATACATTTATTTTCATTTTCATTTTCATCTCTACATTTCCAACATCTTGAAATTTATTTCGTACTTAATACATATTTAATACATGATTAAGGATTAAATAATTGAATAGCTACTAGGGGTGGAAAAGGACAATTAAAGTAGAAATGCAGGATAAAATCAGGAAAATACAGCAGCTGCGAACATGTCTAACACAGGGGACTCAAACAGAGCCACAATCCAATTCCCTGGTGTTGCAAGGTTTGAATCTAGACCAGGCAGGCTTAGGCTTATTTTACTACTAATTATCAGGCACCTAATCTTGAGGAGCAGGTTTATGTGTGAATCTCAAATGATCATGAAAGGTGCTTTTTCTTAATGCATAGGTTACCATTGCTGCTTGCCCTATGAATGGTGAGTCTTCAGGAGTTTGCTCACCATCACTGCTGCTGCTTCTGGGATATAATAGATAATGTCTACCCAGAAAAAATATAATGAGCAATTGCATCTAGCCAAAAGTCTGACATCAAAAGAGGAAGAAGAAATTTCAACTTCTGCGAACCATCACAGAATAAATTGGGCTTCCTATGGCCATTTTCTTCCTCTCCACTCCAACTTCCCAGTAAAGCTAACAATTCAGAATCATGTTTACACTGCACACATGCCCTCTTCAAAGTCACTCCCTCCACCCCCTCCCCCAAGCCCAGATTGTCTTATAGCAGTTAGAGGCTCTTTGGTTTCAAACCCATGAGAGAATACTGTAGACCACAAGAGAGTTTCTTCACACGTATATTATCTCATCTGATACTCCCAACATCTTTGTAGCTAAAGTTTTATTAGCCCTATGGTAAAAATGAAGAAACTGAGATACAGGGGGATTTTGTGAATTCTTCAATGTCACACAGTTTTTAAATGGCAGACCCAAGTCTTCTGATTCAAAGTTCACTGCCCTTTGAAATATCTCAGCCTGTCCATGAATTCTCAATACTAAAACTTAAGATTAAAATTTTCTTATTTTGACTGTACCTTAATGGCCTACATTAAACCCTCTAATGATGTGTGTGCACGTATCCATGTATTTGTACGAATAGGTATATGTATGTATATATACACAGGTATGTATATGTATATTGTGTATTTATGTTTCAACCTTTCTATCTATTGATCTCTCTATCCATAATTTATCGACTACAACTAAAGACATTAAGAGCAGAAACAAAGCTTATTTTAAGATAGGTTCCATTTTCTATTACAGTACCTGTAAGACCAACTAGGAGGAAACATTTGTTATATATAATTTATGTTTTGCAGGTATCTCAGAATTTAGTACAATTAGACCCAGGGAGCTACATTACTTATTCATCACCATCTGGAATATATAATTCCACATAACTCTACTATGTTTTATGTTTGTTTGGCTAAAATGGCAGATATAGCATTTAAGTGCTGCATTATGCTACAGAAGGTAAATGTTTAATGCTCTTTGAGCCCAGTGCAGCTATACAAATTATGAGATTGTACTAATAGGGTCAAAAGAGGCCACATGTCTCTGTGAATAATGAGGTGGCCAGAAATCAGGACTGGGTTGGAGCATTCTGCATATATGACAATGGGAAGAGAACTCCTTCCTTTGGGTAAAGGAGGAAAGATAAGAGAGAAAAGAGGGTCAGTTGTTTCTAGGGGATGAAAAGAACTCTCCATCATTTCAAATGTATTTGGGTCCCCAGTACCTAGAACAATGCCTGACAGACAAGGAACTTAATAAGTACATATTGATTTATCCATTCAGGTGGAAGCAGAGGAAAGAATTGTAATATATGGAATGCCTCTTTGAACATAGCTTATATTAGACAACCTCTGAGATCCCCTCCAGATTCTATGTCCCTAGCTCTAGGTATATTTGAGAATAAAGTACATACTTTGCATGTGAAAAGTTTTCAATCCAGACAGAAAAGAGTCAATAACGAGAAGAAAAGCAAGCAGAAATAAACCTCCTGATTCAAGTTTGATTTTGTTTTTTAAACATTCTTTAAATAGTATTTCTCTTCCTGCTGGTAAGAAAATGAGAATGAATTCTACAAGAGGACATAAGGACAGAATAGAGCAAAGAGAATATTTCCTCTTCGGCATTTTAACAAAACAGTCAATTTCCTCTTGCTAGAAATAATACTGAAGACTGGGTAGGTGCTTTGGACGTAAACAGTCTTAAAATATACCAAAGCTATGAAAATGCTGAGCAAATCCTGTCTCAAATTAAGAGATTTAAGGCAAGTTCAATGTAATCAAACATGTTGAAAAATTTGGATTATATTAAGTAATGGATCGAAGCAATTAAAAATTTATGAGAAAAGGAATTTAAGGTTAACTTTTTTTAGATCTTGCTTTAAAAATGGGAGAGCAGTTTAGCAAAAATTAGGTATAGATTCAAACTGTATACCAAGATAATTCCAAATGGATATTAGGCTCAGACATAGAAGGTGACATAAGAAGTAAAAGTAGTGGAGTATAGAAGAGATTATATTTTTATTTCTATGGATAGAGAAAGAGGTCATTAGTAAACAAGTGAGAGGATCACAAAAGATAAAATGGATAATTTTTAGTATATAAGATTTTAAAAATTCTGCACAAATCCAAGTTCAATTAAATTTGAAAGAGAAACAGATGATGAGGGGAAAATAAAACCTGAGTGATAAGGTTTTAAAATAAAGGTACCATATCTAATGCATACATACATACATACATACATATATACAGATACACACACATATATATGCATATATATATTCACTTTTATAAGATGGAACCATTTAATACATAATCATATTATAGATAAATGATCAAAGGATAAGAATATCTTTTCTTTTTTTCTTTTATTTTCAATTACAAATTCTTTTCCTCCCCTACTATTTCCCATCCATTAGGATAGTTAGAAATATAATTTTCATTTTACATAAGAAGTTATATAAAACATTTTCACATTAGCCATGTTTCAAAAAAATAATAAAGAAAACAAGGAGGAAAAATAAAGGAAAAAAGCTATGCTTTGAGATGCACCCTGAGTCCATCTATCTCTGTCTGGAGATGGAAAACATTTTTCATCATGAGTCCTTTGGAGTTTTGGTGGATCATTGTAATGATCTTTCACAATTGTTTATCTTTGCAATGTTGGTATGACTATGTATAATATTCTTCTAATTCTACTCACTTCACTTTGCATAAAAGTGTGTGTGTGTGTGTGTATATATATATATATATATACACACATATACATATATATGTAAATACACATCTTCCCAAGTTTTTCTGAAACCATTCCCTTCATCATTTCTTACATCACAAAAGAATCATATATCATAACTTATTTAGCCATTCTCGAATTGATGGACATCCACTCATTTTCCAATTCTTTGCCACCACAAAAAGAGTTACTAAAATATCTGTGTCTAATAGGTCTTTTTCTTTTTCCTTTGATCTCCTTGGGGTACTACTAGCAGCTCTGCTTGGTCAATGAATATGCACAGTTTCTTAGTCTTTTGAGTCTACTTTCAAATTATTCTACCTAATGGTTGAACTAGTTCACAGCTCTACCAACAGGACATTAATATATATCTATTTTCCCCCCATGCCCTCTAGCCTTTGCCATTTTCATTTTTGTATTCTTAGCCAACCTTATGGGTAAGGTGGTGGTACCTCAGGTTTGTTTTAATTTGTATTTTTTCAATTTATTAGTAATATAGAGCATTTTATATTACTACTGGTAACTTTGATGTCTTCCTCTGAATTGTACCTATTAATATTTTTTAACTGTTAAAGTATTGTAATTTTTAAAAAAGACTATAACTGAGGAGAAATGTATGCTATACTCAATCTGATTCAATTAGTTCTGTATTCATTAGATGAGCTTTGATATGGGTATTAATAAGACCATAGTCAAGGAACCAGTGTTCATTTGTTTGAAAATTATGCCAAATTTAGAAATAATGCTAATATTCAGCAAGAAACATCCATTCTAGGGTGCTAATTATGCAAAACCCAAACTAAAAGCAATAGTACAAATGATGTGCTAGAAAACTGAGGTGGGGAACAGCTGCTTTATTGCAGGGAAAGGCTAAAAGATGTTGGCCAGATACTGTTCAATTTCTCCAGCTAGAATGTTCAGGGAAGACATAGAGAATGCCGAAATTACTTGTTGAAATGATTAAAGATAATGGTTTTTACTAACAATAATTTTCCTTTTAAATATGATCCTGAAATCACCATCTTGGCAATAAAGACATTCAGGCAAATTCCTCATTAGAAATAATAGGAAAGACAGAAGGGAAGCAAGTGGTTGTGAATACTTGAAAACTGCAAAGTGAAAATTCCAACTCAAACCTGTACTATCTGTACTACGTTTTTAGGGGATCCATCAAGGTCTTAAAATTTCCTCAGGGGATCACAACATCACCAAGTCTTATTCCACTGTCTTTAGGATTTTCTGTGACCCAAAACATTCATCTGTTGGCTAAACATTTTGGTGATAAATCTCATCAAAGCTGACTCTACCACTTGCCACTATGTGACCTTGGCCAAGCTATTTAATTTCTATGGACCTCATTTTCTTCATCTATAAAATGAGGGAGCTGAATTAGACAACATTCTAAACATACAATTCTATCATCCTTTGGGGGTGGGGGGTGCTTATAAGACTAGGAAGCTGAAAATGGAAAATGGGTTGTGTTTAGCATATATGTATATGTATACATATATGTGTGTGTGTATGTATTTGTGTGTGTAAAAGAAAAAAGAGATAGAATCCGAGAGAGAGAGATACAGAGAGAGAGAGAGAGAGATGATTTTTTTTTAAATAAAATTTTCTACTGAATGGTAAAGCTAGGATTAGAAAACAATTAGTGGAGAGGAAGCAGTTGGGAATGCCACAATTCTGATATTCATTCCTTTGGAGCTTGGGATTTGATGGCTCTTTTATCTTTAAGGGTACCTTATCAAAATGCAAATGTTTAGAGAAAGGAATATGTCTTTCAATTTCCTATGGATAAGACCCTACAAGAACAGGCCCCTTAAGATAGTCATTCAAAGGAGAAAAGAAAGAATACAAAATTTCACCAACAGAGCTTGTTACATATGGCTTTGGGGCACCTAAAAGAGGCCATTCAAAGTAATGAATTAATCCTCATTCCCTGCCTCCCACCGCTCCTCTCCACACATTCTGTAACTCTCCTTATTGAACCCTACAGAAGACACTATATCTCTGTTGCTCCTTCATCAGTTCCCAAGAGGGGAACACTCTCCCTCCTCATTTCTGCCTCCTGGATTCCTTGACTTCTTTTAAGCCCTAGCTAAAATTCCACCTTCTACAAAAAGCTTTTCACAGTCTCTTTCAATGCTAGTGACTTCCTTCTGTTGATTATTTCCAACTTATCTTGTATCTGTCTTTTATTATCCATAATTGCTTGCATGTTGTCTCCCCTTTTAGACTATAAATTCTGATTGCAGGACTTTCCTTTAATAAGATGCTTGTCACATGATGATTCTCAGATCAATCTGTCCTGCCCCAAATTCTCTGCTGACCTCCAGTTTTATTCTCCAAGTGCCATTTGGACATCTCAAACTGATGTCCACCAAACATCTTCAACCCAATAGGCCCATTATCTTTTCCTCTAAACCTTCTTTTCCTTCTACCTCCCTAATTACTGTAGAGGGCAATGCCATTCTCTCAGTCACAGTCTTACAACCTAGGAGTCTTGCTGGATTCCTCACCATTTCTCACTACCACCATATCTACTCTGTTGCCAAGTTCTGTCAATTTCACCATTGCAACATTTGTCAGATATCTCCACCCTCCCATTCTCTGACACTGCCACCACACTAGTGCTAGCCCTGATCACCTCCCTTGTAATAACCTGCTAATGGGTCTGCCTTCTTCAAGTCTCTACTCATTCTAATCCATTTTCCATTCAGGCACTAAAGTAACACCCCACTCACCCAATAAACTCCAGTAGCTCCATATTTCCTTCAAGATCAGATGCAAAATTTTCTGTTTGACATTCAAAACCTTTCATAACTTTGCCCCCTCCTCTTCTTATGCTTTACCCTTGAACTCATAATTTTTGATCCAGTCACACTGACCTCCTGGTTGATTCATGGAATGAGATATTCCATCTTTTGGTTATAGGCATTCTCTCTGAGTCTCCCATGCCTGAAATTTTTTCCCTCCTCAACATATACTAATTTCCACAGCTTCCTTCAAGTCCTACCTCCATCCCACCTTCATCAGAAAACCTTCCCCAACCTCTCTTAATTCTAATATCTGCCCTATTACTTATCTTTTATCTACCTGTTTAAACCTTATTTAATCTTGCTTTGTTTATATTTTCTGGCATGTTACCTCTTTCCCATTAAATTGTAAGTTCCTTGAGGACATAGGCTGTATTTTGCTTCTTCTTGTATTCCCAGAGCTTAGTATACTTTCTGGCAATTTATTATTATCCTTCGTACTCACTGAGTACCAAAATGATATTACTGTGTCAAGGTAAATAT
Source organism: Bettongia penicillata ogilbyi (assembly GCA_023548195.1). Classification (NCBI taxonomy): domain Eukaryota; kingdom Metazoa; phylum Chordata; class Mammalia; order Diprotodontia; family Potoroidae; genus Bettongia; species Bettongia penicillata. The sequence continues at coordinate 12,909,746 of JAJHZJ010000089.1, read as the reverse complement.
ACAGTGTGTCTGATTGTGGCTGGTCAGATCAATATGAGCTCAAAAGACTCTACTACAGGTTTGAATAGACCATTCAAATATTTGTGATGAAGATATCTCTAAATTTGCACGTCACATTTCCTTTGAGCTATTGCAATTTTGCTTCTCCCATAGAGTACAGTACTTTCTTTGAAGGCACTTCTTTGAAGTGGGTACACTATGCTAGACAGTCCTGTGCCAGTATCTCCCATGTCTCGTAATCAAAATGTAAGTTCTTCAGAGACCTTAAGAGTGTCCTTGTATCGTTTCATCTGTCCTCCCTGTGAGCACTTGCTTTGTGTGAGTTCTCCATAAAACAGTCTTTTAGGTGAACTTACATTTGCCATTCAAACACCTCAGTCTCTATCCCTTTGGAGCTGTGCTCTATGAAGTAGAATTTGAATGACTGGCAATTCAAGTCTAGTGAAGACCTCAGCATTCAGTAGCTTCCTTTACCATGTGTTGTTCAGTGTCTTTTTAGACAATTCAAAAGGAAGCTCTGCAATTTTCTGGCATGGCACTAGTAGACTGTCCAGGTTTCACAGTCACACAACAATGAAGTCAGAAAAATGGTTCTGTGGATCTTCAGATTGTTAGGCAGTACAATATATCTTGTCTCCCATACTTTCTTTCAGATCCTTCCAAACACCAAGCTAGCTCTGGCAATGTCTGCATCAATTTCATCATCTATGAGTACACCCCTGGAAAGTATACTGTCAAAATAAGTGAACTTATCCATACCATTCATTTTTTCTCCATTTTCTGAAACCATGGTTCCATGTACGGATGGAAAAATTCTGGCTAAATGGAGAACCCTGTTTTCTTGGTGTTAACTGTCAGGCCAAAATCAGCACAAGCGGTAGAGAATGAATCCGTAATGGTGCATTTCAGCCTCAGAGACTGCATTCAGCACACAATCATCTGCAAACAAAAAGTCACCCAACAACTCTCCCTCCATATTAGTTTTGGCTTTTAGCCTTTTCAAGTGGCACATAATAGGCACTTAATAAATGTTTGTTGATTGAATAATAATCATTTAACAAATGCTTTTTGATTAACATACTAGAGCTGGATCTTTCCACTTTTAGAAAGCTCTAATTATTCAGAAGTTTTTTTCCTGAAAACAAGTCTAAATTTGCCCCTCTGAAACTTCTAACAAATGTTCCTATTTATTTCTGTATTGTGAGGTATAAAAAGAAAGTTTTTAATCCTTCCTACATGTGATAGATAGCCCTTCCGAAACTGCGATTACTACCATGTATTCCTTGAGTCTTCTCTCTATCTGGTTAAATATTACATTGTATGAACTCAGCATCTTTTACTATTCAATTTGCCCCATTCTGGAAGTTTGCTAGATTATCTATGTCCTTGTTAAAACAGACGTGCTAAGAGTTAAAGACAGTCTCCTAAAGCTACTATTATTCTTTGTCCCATCACTCTTCTTTTCACAGCTAAGTGCCTGGATAAAGATCATCTAAATTTGTTACCTCCAATTTATCCCTGAGGTCTTTATCTCTTTCTTACTTCTGCCTTTCAAACTCTCATTCCACTTAAACAGATCCCTCCAATTGTACTTTAATCTCAAACATTATTCTATTCAACTTCTCTTCTTATTTTGACATTATTCATTCAATCATCCTAGATATTTCTTTTCTCCTTCAGCTTCTTTAACAGAACCTGGTCCTTTCCTACTTTTCCAGACCTCTTGCACCTCACTTCTACTCATGAACTCCAAATCCAGCAAACATCTCTTTTATTTCCATATATATACAATGCCTGTGTCACATATCTGTCATGTTCTGTCCTCACACTTCTACTTCTCAGATTCTCTGGCATCATAGAGAATTCATCTTAAATCTTTCTTCAGCAAATCTTTCCTGGTCTCACCATCTGCTAATATCTTCCCCTTTCAATTTACCTTCATCTACTCTCTATATTTTGTAGATACTTGGATATTTATATGCTGTTTTTCCCATCGAAAGATACACTCATTGAAAGCAGTTAATGGCCTTTTTTTCTCCCTTTCTGTTTTATCCCCAGTACTGAGCATAGTATTTGGCAGAGAAGTCCTTGATAAACACTTGATAAAAATTCTGTTTTGCTTCTCCTCCTATCTGAATACTCAGTCTTAAGAATCTTGGCATTTCATCCTTCTTTCTACCACAAAGTATCGGCATCCTCTATGCATTTGCACTGGGCTCTGCTTGTTCCTTCCCTACATCCTCTCCCTTCATTATTTCAAAAATTCTGGCATATATAACTATCATCTTTATGAGGCTAACTCCCAGATCTATATATCTAGTGCTAATCTCTTCCCTGAACTTGAGAACTTTGGCACCAAGATCTGCTATATATCTCCATTTGGTGTTCTATAGACATTTTGAATTGAACATGTCCAAAGAAACTCATTGGATTTTGTCATAAACCCACAATGCCTATAAATGTCTCTATTTTTGTCTATTGCCACCTCCTTTCTAGTAAATCTGATTCATTAAACCATTCTTTTTTCCTTTTTTCTACTTCTTTCCATCATTATTTATCTAATGTATATTTCCCATGACTTTTTACACAGCTTCACTTTCCATTCCAGCCTACATTTTATATCCTCTGTGGCCCTAGAAAGTGAAAATAACTTACTGTTTACCAAAGGTAGCATGTTTTTTGCCCTTAATCTTTATTCCCCCTCCTTTCTTCTGTGACCTTAATCCATAAATTCCTCCAATATCTTTATATTTTTATCTCAGAATTTTCCCTTCTCTTCAGTAGGTTCTTGCCTTCTACCTAAAAAGCATCCTTTATTACCAAGGGAAAAAAAAATAGGGAAGTGGACTACTAGCTGCTTGAGTTGACATGTTTTCTTCTCCCTTTCAGCCTTTCAATACTAAAATTCTATTCTCTAGATTTCTTCCTTTCTTATCTTCCCCCAGATTCTCCCCTAAGTCCAAAGCACTTCTTTTTAACCTTTTTTTAAAGACTAAGGTTTTGTTTTGATGCCTTCCAATCTTATCACTTTGAATCTTTGCTTTCTTCTCATTTATTCAGTTTTAGGTGTCACTCCTGAATGAATAGATGAATGAAAAAAATATTATTAGCATTTGTTATATGCGAAATATCATGTTAAATTCTGGAGGGTATGAATATAAAAGCAGAAATATTCCTTGACCTCAAGGAATTTACATTTTAATAAAAGTACACTATATATTAAGGGAGTAGTAGATAGAAGCAATGTTTGATTTAGGGAATAAGAGGGATGATGAGTACAGACAGAGGCTAGTAGATCAGGATGTCAATAATTCCATTATAGTTGTATAGTTTTAAAAGCAACAATGTGGTAAAGTGGATAGAGTTCTCTACCCAGAGTTAAGATGTGAGTTCCAATCGAGTAACCCTGGTTGTATGAATTACCCTTTGTCTGTCTCAGTTTCTTCATCTCTAAAATAAGCATAATAATAGCATCTAGTTCCCAGTGTTATGAAGATAAAATACAATTTAAAGGACTTTGTATACCTTAAAGCCTTATATAATTACTAGATATTTATTTTATTGTTATTATTATTACTATTATAGGGGATTGCAGAGTGGATGTAGCAGAGATAACAAAAAGGTGACCATAGTGTAATGAGAAGAATAGCAGTGATGGACCAGATATAATGGACAATGTGGAGGCAATCCAGACAGTGAAAGCCCCAGCACAGAAATTCTGGAGCTGAGAGAGTGAAGTTATCCAAAATATGAAGGTAAAGCAACAGGGTGGTGAGTGTAGGACCATGGGAATTTATTTTTTTTTAAAAAGTGAGATAATTAAAGTAAAACACATTATAAGAAAACAATGTGCTATTCAAATGTCAGCTCTTGTTATTAACATTATTATTACATTTTATTCAAAAAAGAGGGAGACAGTTTCTTTACAAGAGACCTTGAATAACCTGTGAGGTAAACCAATGTTAAATAATTGAGAACTGATTACATTTTATGATGTGTATTTTTTAAAATTATTAAATAGTCTGCAAGAGTGTAAGAATTATTTTTTAAAATTTCATTTAAGTGAAGTCAATTTCATTGAATAAGGAAGAAAATTTTTAAAAATTCTCCTCATCTTTCTCTTCCGACAAGATTCATATTTGATATCTGAAAGTTACATGTATGCTAAAACAGCAACTGGCAAGTCAAAAGCCATTATTTTCAAGTATCCTCTTCTATTTGCTCATTTCTTGTATTTTTCCCCTCTTCTTTTAATAGGGAATTCCCAAAGTCAATTAAAAAAAATAAATTTCTCTCAATGTCCCTATAGTTGACAGATGCAAATAAACTCCTTCAGTTAGCTTGATTTAAGCCCTTTTTCTTCCATTCCTGTTCCTCCTACCTCCTCCTCTTCCATAGCACCATTTAGTCAGCTATAAAACTGGAAATTATGGGCAATCCTTCCCTGCTCCTTTGTCATGATCTTTACAGTGTGGCAGGCTTAGGTCTATCACAATGCACTACCTTCACAGGGCTGATTTAACAGACAGACAATAGCTCTCTAAAGCAGAGGATCTCATATCAATATGTGTAGAATGTCAGGAGCACAGTAGAGGAATTTGATGAGGTCTTTCAGGGAAGAGGAGATGACCACAGAAATTTTTTCTAAGATATAATCGTGTCAATTCAAGTGATCAAACTATCAATAAGAAACCTAAGAGTAGAAAGTATGGTTGGCCAAGTACAGCAGTTCTTGGCCCTAGAACAAGGATTCTTAATCTAGGGTCTGTTTATTTATATTTATAAAAGAAAACTGATACTTTATTTTAATACAATTGTTTTCCTTTATATGTTATTTTATGTCTTTAAAAATACTGTTCCAGATATCAGGGATGGTGCATGCCTATAATCTCTGTTGCTAGGAAGGCTGAGATGGGTAGATAACTTGTACTATGACAAGCTAATGTTCTAAACTGAGTGAATCTGTTGCCAAGTTGAAATTTTTGGAGTTCTGTGCAGCAATGGGCCAAGGCAATCAGATATCCAGATGTCTGCACTGTCCAGTATAAATAAGCCCCTGCAAATGAGGAGACACCAGGGTGTCTAATGAGAGGCAAAATGACCCAAGGCAGAAACAGGTTCCATTAAAGATACCATCACTAGTGGAATGGTGCCCATGAGCTGGCCACTACATTTCCAGCTTTGGTGAGAAAACAAAACAACAAAACATTTTGAGAAAGGGTGCATAGATATTACCAGACTGCTAAAGGGGCTCATCAAACATACATACACACACACACACACACACACACACACACATGCAAGGCAAGGGAGGGTGAGGCTGGGGAATGGTTGAGAAGTCAAAGCATGCCTCCTTGCCAAGTATGCTACTTTTTTTTTGTTGGGGTTCAACAACCCAAATACTTATACATAACTTCCAATAGATTAGTAGTACCTGTAATTATTCAGAGTTGTTCAGTCAGATGAATATGTCAGAAGATCAGAGTGCTATTTATCTTGCTGGGAAGTCCAATGGTATCTAGAGCATATCGATAAAAAGAATACTAATTTGCTTAGTTTTGAGATTCTTGGAACTAGGAATTTATGGAGGAAAATATAGCCAGAAGACTGTCGCTATCTCTCCCTCTCTCTGCTCTCTTTAATAAATGTTTCCAGAGAATCATATACTAGTTCAGCTTCTATCAGTGGAAACATTAATAACTGACCTTGATTTTAAAAAATCATTCCTAGAGTGCCTTCTCGTTATTCAGTATTAAAAGGTTTATCAACACTTAATAACTTGCCTTGTTTAACTGAAGTTCTATTTGAAATATTTCACCAATAATCAACTATGACTCCCTAACACTCAGCCATGACTCTCGTTTTTCTGAGATACAGAAAAGGAAGAAGAAAGAAAGGTAGAAAGGAAAGAAGAGAAAAAGTGAGAAAAAAGAAAGAAAAAAGAAATGAAGGAAAGAAAAAGAGAAAAAAGAAGGAAAGAAAGAAGGAAGGGAGAGAGAAAAAAGAAAAGGAAAGGAAAGGAAGGTCCATGGCACATCCATAGTACAAGTCATATTCTTATATTCCTATATTCCAAGTCATATTCCTATATTCCTTTGTTTATATTTTTTGTGTTTATCTTCCCTCTCAAAGTCAGTTGCCATCAAACAGCAGGCAGCAAGAGTTCTTGTATTATATCTTGTCTTACCATAGCTTTTAGGATGATATTATAGCACATAGTTGTTACTTAATAAATATGTATTGATTTGTGCATTCATTAAAAAGTCAGTAGTGTTGAGAAGCAGTGGTAAAAAGAATGCTGAATTACATGTTAATTAGCTCATATGATTTAGAAATGAAAAGGGATGGGAAATGTGATGCCCAGAGCTTGAGAGACTTGCCCAAAGGTGGTAAAGTGACAGGGGTGGGATTTCAACCTAGGTCTTCTCAATGCTCTTTGTTCTAAGCTTCATGATGCTGGCATAAACCCCTTTCTGTTTCAGCTGACGGTGTAACCTTGGGCTGGTTACTTTCCCTGTGCGAGTCTCAGTTTCCTTACCAGTAAAATTAGGCAGTTAGAATATAGGATAGCTAAATTTCAGTCACTTTATGAAAATGCTTCTAAGTAACAAATTAAATTTCCTTCACTTTTATTAATCACTTATTATTTGTGAAATCTCTTGGTAAGTCCTATTCTGGATCTTCATTGTGACTTTAAAATAATTAGAAATTACCAAAATGCAAGCTTAGGGAGAGAGGCAGCACAGAATAGTGAATAGAGAGCCATTCTTGAAGTCATCAAAATCCTGGGTTCAAGTCATAGATCTGATACACACTAAGTGAACCTAGATAGACACCAGAGACAGCTGGTAGTGCAGAGGATAGAGCTCAGAGTTTTGGAGTCAGGAAGACCTGAGACCAAATCTGACCTCAAACACTTATTAGTTCTGTGATCCTGGGTCCATCATTTACCCTCTGTCTTAATTTCCAAAACTGCAAAAAGAAAATAATGCTGTAATAGCACCTATTTAGCTGGGTTGTTATGAGGATCAAATGAGATCTTTATAAAGGACAGTGCCTGACATATGGTAAGCATTATGCTTCTATAATTCTCTAAGACTATAAATTGCAGAAAAAGTGCTGCTCTGCATTGATTGAGGGAGTTTTTTATACCAATGGAATCACATATCTGGTCCTCTGCCATGATCATTCCAGTGGAACCCAAACTTTAATGGTTCTTCCCAAGTTGGAAAGATATGTGTCATCTGGGAACCGGCCTCAGCTAAGGACAAAGAAGCTCATCACTGGAAGTTGGAGCCCAGAGGGAAAGCATGAAGCAATTTATTTAAAATATGTGGGAAATTCTATTTGCATTGGCATAGAATGCATGCTTTCAACCAGTTTAAACCAGTTAGGTTGAAATCACACTAGCTCTCTATTTTAGCCTCTTACTAGAATGGGATTATTCCTTGCTCCTCATTCATAATTCTTCTGTTCCACCTTCCTTCTTTCTTATTAGGTAATTCAGAAAAAAATACACACCAAAAAACCCCTCTCCCTTTATTGAATCTATGGTTGATAGGACAATCTCTTAGTGCTATCATATTCTTCTTTTTCCTAAATAATATATAAATTGGAGCTATTTGGCACTCTGGATCTTAACCTGACTGTCCATTCACAACTTGAGAGCCAACCACTGTGGACATGGAGGACACAAACTAGAAATTTTATCTGCTAGCATCTGTTCTCTATCTCTCGTGAGTAACAATAAAGATTACTATCCTCTGTCCAATACTCTTCATCTCAACTCCTCTGAAATGCAACAAAAATGAATTCATGGAAAGTAATCATCTGTTCATTTTTCCATTCATCCATCCATCTTTGCATCCCTTCCTCCAAATCATCAATATATCCTCTATCCACCAATTCTTTAATAATTCATTTAATAAGCATCTTAAGTGATATAAGCTACGCAAAGATAGGTATGACAAAGTCCTCATGGAATTTGTAGTCGAGGTTAGAAATAATAAATTATCTCAGGGTCCATGTGGTACAGTGTCAAGAGTCTTGGACTTAAACTCAGAAGATCATGATTCAAATCCCGACCCTATCATCAATTAGCAAGAATGAACTCCAATAATGGACCAGGCTCACTTAAACTCCTGAAGTCTTGATTTCTTCACCTATAAAATGAAAGAATTGAATTCAATTGCCTCTGACCTCTCTTCCATCCCTAGAATATTATACCATGAACCAGACTTATGAAGTGGATAAGTCAGTTTCTGTGGGTCTAAATTTTGCTATCTATGAAAAAATAGGGTGAAACAATATGACAGTCTATCGTGTAGATGTCAGTCATAGATTTAGAGGTAGGAGGGATTTTAGAAGTCAGATAAGGAAACTGAGAACAAGAAATTTCAAGAATCTTATACATAAGTCCTGTGACTCCAAATTCAACATTCTTTCCACTATACTATGTTATTTCTATATGAACGTCATAACTTATTTAAAACTGCAACAATTTCAGAAATGAAATTCTTCATTCCTCTCTTAGCTCCATTGCTGAATGTGTGGACTTCATTTTCCTCAGTTTTGTAACAGCCTTCTTACTCTTGAATATCATTCTGCCCCATGATCCTAGGAAAGCGGCCAAGCCAGTCATGATCAGTCCTTCATTTCTATGTGCGTTTCACTCTTTACTCTTTGGTCTTCTTTCCTCATCTTATATCTTTGCAAATACCTTTCCCTGTTACAGCTCTTTAGCTCCCTTTTCTGTGTTGTTTTGGCCATTGTAACAAGCTCCTTAACAGCACGAATTGTCCTTATTTTTGCTTGTATTTGAATTCTCGTCACTTATTATCACCTCTGGCACATAGTACACACTTAATAAATATTTGTTGACTTGGTTTGAAGTGAAAGTAAAACTAATGTTTGGGTATTTGTTAACATGAGCCCAAGGTTTATTTTTATTTTGATAAAACAAAATTACTACAAAAATGGGATACTCCACTGGAAATAGCCCTCAATTTACTTCAGAAATACCTTAATTGGAATCATTGCTCTGCTATATTCCACCTTTATGACCTTGTGCCAATGATTTAATACTCTGAACCTCAGTATCATCATCTAGAAAATAAGAAGATTAAAATTATGCTCTTTAAGATCATCTTTAGTTGTAAAAGTTTATGATGTTATTTTTAAAAGTTCACCAAAAGTGGAGAGTCATCTAAACCATGGCAATTATGTTACTGTTTATATTCTCACTAATGATTAGTGTGGTTGAGATGACATAGGAGTGGCAGGAGGGGAACAGAAGATGCCAGAAAACTGTCATTAAATTTTTCAGTCTGGACATAATGTGATCCTAACAGCTGACACTCACATTTCTACTTACAGATATGAAAGTAATGAGAGGGGCAATTATTGGCAGTCTCTGTTCTTCCTTGTATCCCTTATATCACTTACCTGTTGGTTAACTTCAGTGAATCAAAATCAATTATCTCAGCTCTCCTTTTCTCCCAGACTTCTAGAAGAAGAAGTCTACTTTCACTATCTTCTTAGGGTTAGATCTGGAAGTGACTTCAGAGGTCATCTAATCCAAACACCTTATTTTTACAGAGTAAGAAACTGAGGCATAGAGAAATGAATTTTACATTTTCAACTACCTTTCAGACATACGTTTTCAAATGCAGATCTTTTTTTCCAACCAGTGCTCTTTCCACTATAACCATCTGTACTCAGGCTGTCCTCAATCAACTGATTTTGCAATCTGACTTCTGGACTTACCGCTCTGTTAAAAAAGTTGTGACCAAGTACCTGGAGTGTAGGGATTGTTTTATTCTATGTATTTGCATCCCTAATACCTAGAATAGTACATAGTAGGGAACTAATAAATGCTTTTTGAATAATGACCTACTGAATGGCAAGGTCCAAATCCTCTCTCTGTCATTTTCTACCTGTGTGGCCACAAAAAAATTCCATTCATCTCTCTAGTCTCAGTTTCAGCCTCTACAAAATGAGAAGTTGAAGTAGAGGGCCTCTGAGGTCTAATCCAGCTCTAAATTTGAGATTCTTTTTTAAACAGACCTCTAATAAACACCTACAACATGTAAAACTCTGGGTTGGAAAATACTCTCTGGGAGGGGCATGATGGTGCATGCCTGTAATTCCTGCTAAAGGGAAAGGCTGAAGCTGGGTGGCTCTCATTAGCTAAGGAGTTCTGAGAGTAACCTCAGAACTTGAGTTCCTCAGGATTTGCCCTGATCCATCTTCTCTTTTCTCTCTATACTTCTTTACTTGGTAATGTCATTAGCTCCCATGGATTTAATTATCTCTCTGTTGATGATTCTTAAATTTAGCTATCCCAAAGCCTTTTTTGTTCTAATTTCAATTGCCTTTCAGATATCTTAAACTGAATATCTGGCAGACATCTTCAACTAAACATGACCCAAACAGATATTGTCTTTCCCCAACATTTTCTCCCCTTCCTAACTTCCCTATAAATGTGGAGGACACCACCATCCTCCCAGTCTCTGAGACTCACAATTTAGGAGTTATCCTTGACTCTTCACTGTCTTTCACTCTCCTAATATCCAGTCTCTTACCAAGACATGTTGATTTTGCCTTTTCAACTTCTCTCATATATGTCCCTTCTCTCCTCTGACACTGCTACCACTCTAGTTCAGGCCTTTATCTCCAAATGCTTGGATCATCCCAGTGGATTACTGGTAGGTATGCCTGCCTCAAATCTCTATTCACTTTAGTCAATCCTCCACTCAGCCATGAAAGTGATTTTCCTATAGCACAGGTCCAACTATGTCATGCCTCACTCAATAAACTCTAATATCTCTCTATGGCATCCAGGATTTAAAAAAAAAAAAGCTTTCCTCGTCATTCAGAGCTATTTATTACCTAGCCAGGGGTGGGGAACCTGCAGCCTCGAGGCCACATGTGGCTTTCTAGATCATCAAGTGTGGCACTTTGACCAAATCTAAACTTCACACCAAAGACTTTTTTCCTGATTTTTCTACAAACAAGACGTTCTATCTCTCAGTGCTGGGCATTTTCTCTGTCACCATTCCTGGAATTCTTTCCTTCTTCAATTCTACCTCTGAATCCCCAGAAATATCCCATCTGTTACAGGAAGTCTCTCCCATTTCCTTTTAATTCCAGTGTCTTCTCATTGTTAATTATGTCCTGTTAAAACTGTATGTAGACTGTTTTGTAAATATTTGATTGCATGTTACCTTACCCATTAGGCTGTATGCTCCCTGATGTTAGGGAGTGTCTTTTGCCTCTTTTTGTATCCCCAGAGATTGGCACTGTGCCTGGCACATAACAAGAACTTAATAATTGTTTATTATTTGTGCTATAAGGAGTAAAACCCAAGCAGATGTCCACATTAAATATGGAACCAATAAGGTGAGTCTCCAGGAGGGAGTGTCCCTAGGATAAAAACCAACCCAGGTGGGAAATTGAGAATAGATAGATAGTGGGATCTCTGCCCTTCCAGATTTTTTGAGAAGGATGCCAAAAACTTTCTCTCTCTCTTTCTCTCTCTCTCTCTCTCTCTCTCTCTCTCTCTCTCTCTCTCTCTCTCTCTCTCTCTCTCTCTCTCTCTCTCTCTCTCTGTCTTTCCTCTCCTTCTCATATGTATATTGTGTAATACATACATACATAAATGGATGAGAAAGAAAATGAGAGGGAGAAAAATAGAGAGAGAGAACGAGAGAGTATATAATATAACATTTTGTAAATGAGAAAAAATGGTGCTCAAAACTGCTACTTTCTTTACAAATCAGAAAATACAAACCAGCAATTTATAGTAACAAGAATCATGCATGTGTAGCCATTAGAACTAGGTTTGGGGAGAAAATTCAAAGAAAGGATAACATTTGAAAATATCCATTTAGTCTTCTTTTTAGAGTCACTTAATCTTTGTAGACATAAACTAAATTCTTAAAATGCTCTGTGTCATAAAATGAACAGGAAATTCTATGGAAATAGAATTTATTGGGCTCTCAGGACAACAGTTTTAAGAGCTAGAAGTGATTTCAGAGGAAATCTAATATAAGATTACCATTTTGTGTGTGAGGAGACTGGAACAGAGGGAGTGTAAACGACTTACTTAAGGTTACACAGGAAGTAAGAATCAGCATCAAGTTCTGAATCCATGTCTTCTGTCTCTTTCGATAGCACTTTTCAATGCTCATTCTTCATTGCCAGCTTCTGCTGCCCATAACTTCCACAGAGTAGAAGGCACAACACTCTAGCCAAACTAAAGAACAGAGCTCAAAATTCACCTCTAGCATTTATCAGTTGTTTCTTCTATTTAAAAAAATGAAGAAAATGACCTCATCTGGCTATATCATCACAGGGAAATGTGGAATTGACAGCCCGTCTGAGCAAAGAAACAGGGCTGCCATTTTCCTTGCATCCCTCCCCTGTCTCCCCTTAATGCCTCCTGCGCTAAAATTCCTCCTCCTCTTGCTGTGAGAAGTGGTAGGGAGTCTTCCAGCTGAGGGAGTGAGAGGAGAAATGATGCAATACCATGATTTATTCACATTTGATAAAGATTCAAGGACAAAATCAGTCCAGCTTCTCTCACAGGCTGGTTGCCAACTCCAATAACAGTGCTCTGTGATGAGTTACCTGCAGCCAGATGAGGTCAGAGGTCCTCTTCAGTGACTAAACACATAGCCAACTTTCTGAGTTCCAGTATATACCAGATCCCACTAATTAACAGTCAGTAAGCAGATCCATTCATTCCAAGTTACTTTGTCAGGATCTGATGTAGAGTCAAAAGGGAATTATGAGTTGACCACCCTGTGAGAAGTCTGATTGAACTCTCTTGCCTGCTCAAGTAAGGCCTGCATCTTGTATCCTAAGAAGTACTGAGTCCTAATCAATCTTGCATGGGGGATGAGGTGAGTAGGACTTCCAAGAGATTAGCAAACTCATAGCTACTCAGTATGGGTGTTTATGACTCTTATTATGCATTGTCTTTTCACTGTTATATATTGGTTGTTTACATATTGATTCTGTGCTAAGAGGAAAAATGGCATATGCAGCATTTCAACAAGGGTTTATGCTTCCCTGTGGAGTCAATTCCATTATACCAAGGTCATGAAATTAGGGTAGATTGACAGTCCCACTCATTCAATAGGTGGTAAGATTGATGAATGAGTGACAGCTCTGGATTAGGGTCTGATCAATGGAGCTAAATAGTTCAAACAAATCTTGAAGAAAGAGTCTCTAAGCTTTTTAAATTGCACATCCCAAATAATGAAAAAATGTTTTATTACACAACCTCAAATGTGTGTATATTTGCTTATTTATAAATCCTATAAGTTGTACTGTAGTAATGATTATATACATTATAAAGCATTTAAAAATAAGGACAGGTTAGGGAATGGGGCTATAATTTCATCTGTATATGGAGAACCAGGGGAGGAACTCCCTCTACCAGTGTAATCTTGAATTTTTGTGAAATTTATGGTGTTAAGAGATCTATATACTTGAGAGGCAGTGGTTTACCTAAGGTCACAAAGCAGAATAAGAAAGAAAAAAGCAGAACTGGAATCTAGGATTTCTTCACTTTGGACCAATTCTTTATCCATTATACAATACTTCTATGAAAATAGAAATTATAAGAGGTCAAGAAAAAATTAATTAACTGTTCATTCTAGAGTATATAGGAAATCACTGGAATTGATTGAGTAGAATAGTAGCATGGCTGAATTAGAATGTGCCTTAAGAAAATCATTGACAGCTGTATGGAGGATAGATTGGACAAGAGAGAGACATGAATCTGGGAGGCTAATCAGGGAGCCATTGCAATTGACCAAGTGAAAAGTGATGTGGCTCATAGAAGCTACTCTCTGAGGGGCACCCATCAGTGCCACAAGGTGATCTGGAGAGAAGGGGGTACATAATGTGCGGAGTGGGAAATTTTCCTGATAACATATTGCTCATTTGATGCAAGGTTTCAAAGACTGGAAGATGGGAACTTGAATAGCATAGAAAATAAACAGAGTCAAGAAGTATTGGAGGATAACAGTGGTTGGTGGTGTGCTGGAGACAAGTCCAATGACAAAGGTTAGTTTTCATGGAGAGGGTGGGATAAGATTTATGTTTCCACTCTTGGTTTGATCACATACCCTGACCTCGAGGAGCTTAAAATCTAAATGGGGAGGAGAGAGAACATGTAAACCAACATATACAAACAAACTGTGACTTAAAGGAAATCATAGAAGTCAGTAGATGGAGATAGGAAAGAAGAGCTTTTCAGGCATGAGGGACAGTCAGAAAGAATACCTAGAACAGAGAGATGGAATATCTTATTCAATGAACAACCAGGAGGTTAATGTCACTGCATTAAAGATTATGTGTCAGAGAGTAAGGTAAGAAGTAAGAAGTCTGGAAAGGTAAAAGAAGATTAAGGCATGAATGGCTTTGAGTGACAGACTATTATGTATTTGATCCTAGAGACAACAGGGAACCATTGGAGTTCATTAATAAGAGAGTGGTGGTCAGACTTGTGCTTTAGGATTTCATTTTAGAAGATGAATGGAAGATGTATTAGAGTGGGGAGAGACTTCAGGCAAGCACATCCACTATCAGGCTATTTCAAGTATGAGGATGATGAGGGCCTATTCTAGAGTGGTGGCAGTGCCAGAGGAAAGAAGGCATGATATAAAAGAGATGTCCCAAAGGTAAAATCAACAGGCTTTGGTAATATATTAAATATGAGGAGGTGAGAGATAGTGAGGAGTATAGGATGACTCCTCAGCCACAAGTCTTAGGGACTAGAAGGATAGTATTGTCCAATAGGCAAGGATTTGAAAGGATTCAGTTTTCATTGTTTTGTTGTTACTCTTTGAATTTACATTATAATCATTATATACAATATTTTCCTGGTTCTGCTTATCTCACTTTATATGTCTTCTTTTACTCTTCTGTATGATTCCTTATTTTACTGAAGAAAGAGACTGAGAGACATTAAATGACTTACCCAGGATCATGCAGCTAACACGTATCTGAGTGAGGATTCAAATTCAGGTTTTCTGACCACAAATCTAATATTCTATCCACTATAGCACCTACTTGTCTAGTACAGGTAGTATTACCTCCATTAAACAGAAATCTGAGATTTGGGTAGTGTAAACAAGATGGTCAGCATCACCTAGTTTAGCTTAATAAAAGCCAGTTCTCAAACTCAGGTCTATGAATTCCATTACCTGTGTTATTGATCCCATAGAATGCTGCTACTCATATTTTATGCTGCTATTTATTTTATAGATGGTCCACAAAGCCATTGTGCTGACCTCATTGTTTTATGCCCATGTAATATGGACAGTCTATCAGTGCCATGCCAGGAAACAGAATCGCTTCCATTTGAACTATCTTAGGAAGATTCTGAGGATCATCTGACAGGATAAGATACCAGAAGTTGAAGTCCTAACTCAAACTGAATTGCCAAACATTCAAACTATGCTTCAGAGAGTGTAATAGGCTGGCCATGCTGTTTGAATGCAAAATGTACACTTGCCAAAACAACTATTTTATGGAGAACCCACATGGAGGTCAGAAGAAATGATACAAGGACACTCTCAAGGTCTCTATCAAGAACTTTGGATTTGACTGTGCAACATGGGAGACACTGGCACAGGACTGCTCAGCATGGAGTGCCCACATCAGAAAGGGTACTGTGCTCTATGACCAAAGTAGAATCAAGATAGCACAAAAGAAATGTAGGATGCACAGATCTGGAGTAACCACCCCAAATATTCACGTGGACTGTCTGCCTAATTTGTGATAGAGCATTCCAAGCTTGTATTGGTCTGATCAGCCACAGTAGGACACACTGAAAATTCACTTCATCATGCTGATATCATTTTGGTCCTCTTCAAGAACAAAAGACACCGATCAACCAACCAACCAACCGTTCATTTTATAGGGAAGCTAAGTGCCAATATTGGTATAGTAAATAGAGCACCAATCCTAGAGTCAAAAGGACCCAAGTTTAAATCTTGCCTCAGATATTTACTAGCTGTATGACCATGGACAAGTCACTTAACCCTGTTTGCCTTAGTTTCCTCATCTATAAAATGAGTTGGAGAAGGAAATGGAAAACCACTTCAGTATCTTTGCCAAGAATATCCCAGATCAGGTCACAGAGAGTCATATATGACAAACAATTCAACAACAAAATTCACTTCATGATGTTACTTAAAATTATCTTCTGCTCCTGATATTGAATGGAAAGTTATTGAGTATCATGGAGTCCAAAATGTACTCTATTCTAAAAAGAAACTGACAGAAAAGTCTTTTTTCTAGACTTTTGT
This sequence comes from Bettongia penicillata ogilbyi, assembly GCA_023548195.1. Taxonomy (NCBI): domain Eukaryota; kingdom Metazoa; phylum Chordata; class Mammalia; order Diprotodontia; family Potoroidae; genus Bettongia; species Bettongia penicillata. The sequence goes on along the minus strand of JAJHZJ010000089.1, from coordinate 12,893,421 downwards.
TTTCATCAAAGTGGAAACTGAGGAGTCCTATAACTAAATATCCTAGGCTTCTACAAAGAAGCTAAAAGATTTCCTAAGTCTGACCTCTAGACAGAGGGCAATGTCTCTTATATAATATGATGACTTTGGGCATAGCTATCCTAATTAAGCTAGTCATGAGCACCCAGTGCTTAGTTTTCACTCTGTACATTTTTTCTTAATTGTCTCTCCATGAAAAATGAGATCCACTCACAAGGAGCATTAATGTGTGTGAATTGGAGAATTACATCACAACTTAGATGTGCCTTTTTGGGAACTGCTTCAGGGCAAATGTGATTTACATAAGAATTGAAATCTTAGATCTCTCCCTGAGCCAAGGCCTGTAAACAAGACATAATACCAGTTTTATATCAGTGATGGAATTATCATGGAAATAGAAAGATTGAGCTGCCTGAAATATGCTTTTATTCCCCCTATAAACAGGCAGGAAAGCTTATTTTTTGGCAAGCACAGCTGTTGCCAGAATGACGATGGAAGGCAGTAGTGGTGATTTCTACTTTATTCAGGAAAATGAGGTTCCTGGATAAGTATATTTTCCACATATCTGAAGCTTACCATTTCAATAAGAATCTTTAAGAAAAGGAAAAGAAAACCTGAACAAACAAAATTTTGAAGGAAATCTTTCTAAGATGTATTATCCATTTCCATGATTTAGTAAATGGAGTAATCTGATTATAATTAAAACTTTTTTATAATTCAAAGTCATTATTATTAATATTAATCATTGCTTTTCAATCTCAGGGTGTTCTCACATTTCAAAATCACAGAATTTAAAATCTGGAAAGAATGAAGTGCCTCAATGGCCATCTAGCCTAAAAATACAAGCTAAAACATACTTGATGAATTGTCGTCCAACCTCTGTTTAAAGATATCCAATTGGAGTAGAGGGGCAGAGGAATGCACCACCTTCTGAGGCATTCACATTCCACTTCAGTTCAACTTCCAGTATTAAAATGTTTGTCTGTCTGCTTGTTTTCCAAACATCATGTTTAATTTTGTTCCATTAAATCTTAAATTTATTGTTCCTGCGTATCTCTGAGGCCAAATGGAGTAAATTCTAATCCTTCTGTCACATAATCCGTGTATCTTTCTATCATATAATAATTCCCCAAATACTTGAAGGTAGTTATCATGCCCCTGTCCAACCCCCCTCCCCTCACCCCCAAGTCTTCTCTCAATGAACTACTGGGCTGCATTGGGAAATTTTCTATTTTTGGCATATGTCCCTAAATAACTAAGCTTCACAGTGACAATTATACTGTGATCAGTTATGCCAAAGGCATAACTGATGCTTTCTGACATTTGAAGAACTGGCTTTCTCTTTATCCTTGCTCCATGCCTTGATGGAAATATTTTGTCTTATTAGTTAAGAGTTTATTATGGATTTATCCAATCAGACTCTTGGTTGAGTACTCATTATTACTCCTGGAAACATGTTTCCTTCTTCCTATCCCGGCTGAGGTGATTTACAAAACACATGCCATATACATTTCTTTAAACATAATAAAATAAAAACATAAATCCAACTACTACAAAATAATATTGAGCTTGGAGAACCAGAATTCTTCCTGTACTAAGTCCCTCAAAACTTCTTGTGGGTAGGCAAGTTAAAACCCTACAGTTAAAACAAACATAGCTAAGTTACTAAGAAGAAAGTCTCCTGAATCTGTTGCTGAAGGAAAAAAATAAACACATTAGTCATTCAAAAATTCTCCCAACTAAAATGGATGTTGAAGGTCCTATATGCATGTATATATATATATATATATATATATATATATATGCACATTTTTATGTATACATACATACACACACACACGCACACATCACCTTGTCCGCTGTTGTTCATTTGCCTCCGTTCTGTTTCCTTCACTGTATATCTTGACTCTAGATATATCTCTTGGTCTTACTCAGCTTTCTCGGTGTTCATCACTTGCATCCTGAACCTGGCTCCTGATCAAATGATGGGCAACCTTGCTGCTAAAGTTTTATTTCATGAAAATGGAGAGAAGGAGCAGATGAAAGACTTCCTTGCTCTATGGAAATCCTTTTTTGTTTTCAAAAAGTCTCACTAAGTAGGCACAGTTATGGGAGAGGAAGGGGAGAAATAACTCTCCTTGCCCCTAAGTCTTTTTTTCCCTAACTTTCAATCTTCATATTTTAATATAAGCTCCTTGCAGCATCCATCCCATCTCAAGCTTCCACAGCTTGAAATATATTATCCATTGTAATAGGTAAAATTAAAGATTGATAATGTATTAGAATCAAGAATAAATACAGCTATAGAATTCTCTGTGCTTAATGGCTTGGAGCCTCTAATTACATACCTAGGAGGAAACAAACAAATAATAATAACAAAAACTATGCATAGGACTTTGCCTTTGCAAGTACATTGGTCCTATTTGACAGATGAGGAAAGTGATGTCCGGAATTAAAATGACTTACACAAGGTCACAACAAATCACAAGTGGCAGAACTGGGATTTGAAACCAGACTTTCTGAGGACAGGGTTGGTGATGTGAGGAGAGGATCCACTGATGAAATTATGGCTCTCATTATTTAATATCTCTAGGCCTCAGCTTGCTCATCTATAAAAAAAAGGAAATTGAACTTCATGATTTCTAAATTTTACAACTCCAAATCTATGTATGATCCTAAGAGTTTTCTGAAGTACTGAACTGTTAAGTTAAATACATTCTAAAGCAGGGATTCTTTAATTTCTTTGTACCATGGACCTCTTCTGCAGTCTGGTGAAGCCTATGCACCTCTTCTCAGGAGAAAGTTTTTAAAAGTACAAAATAGTATATATGGTATTCCAAAGAAAACCAATTATATTGAAATATAGCAATCAAAATATTACTCAAAAACATGTTCGTGGATCCCAGGTAAAGAAATAATAGCTACACTAAATGCTAAAGTTGATTTTTTCCTTCTGTATTCATAGAATAAGATCATCTAATTTACTAAACTTTCTTATTATTGTAACTGATAAAACTGAGGCCCACCAATGAATTAACCTGTTCAAAGTCACTCAGAGAACTATTGAGGCAGTTAGGTAGAGTAGTGGGCCATTTGGTTAGGACTAACAACTGTAGTCTGAAGGTTTGTTGAGCCCTTTACAGTGTGTGTGAGTCATCCACCTTTGGTGTTTACCTAGCACTCAACTCTCGCCTGCAACTCCAAGAAGGTATAGCATGCCCAATGGCTATACCCCGGTAAAACTGTCTCAGTACACAGTTTAAACCAGGTTGAGTGTAACTGACAGGTTTCAAATCCATTGGTGAGTTAGAGGAGTGTCTACCCCAAGCATGTGCAGACTTCCCTCCAACAGAATGGGCAGCTGAGAACAATTTGTTACAATGGCCAGCCAAAGGTGGCTGAAGCTGGCTCTATGGCCTGCTTTGAGCTTTGTTAGATATTGAAGACACCAAGGTCATCCACTGCATCCTGGGCCATCACCAGTAGTCCTGACTTTTGCCTTGCCACTTGACTTCAATGACTGGAAGAGATAGGGAGGCTGATGACTGCTCAACTGCTTAACTAAAATCTAATTCATAGGCAAGTCAAGACATTACCTGTGGCATCATTGATACTTCTCAAAAATGAAGGACAAACAATGACAATAAAAATAAGGGACTTGGAATCAGAAAAATCTGAATTTTAATCCTATGTTCATCCTGGCTGTGATGCTGAGCAGATCTCATGGTCTCTATGGTATCTTGATCTCCTCATCTATGAAATAGTATGTTTGTATACGTATGTACATCATCAACATCTAAAGCTCCTTCCAATTCCAAATCTGTGATTCTGTGGTGATCTGGATGAGAACCCAATTATCCCAATTCCCAGGTTAGTATTCTTTCTCCTGCCATCTATAAGGAGCATAACAAGTAATAATACAGCCCAAGCATGGACTCTAATTTTCTCTGCTAATCTGTACAAACTAAAACATTTTAAAAGCTTAGTGGAAAGAGGATAAAAAGAAAGAGGAGTCAGGAGAAGAACAATTTCATGGCATTCCACATTCTGTTAGTGATTTGGAGGATATTTCCCTCCTTTGCTTCTTGAGTCGAACACTGGGCACAAGTATAATTGGACACAAGCAACACCAGAAGGCTTCATTACTCATTCCGATGGGTACTTGGGATATTACTGCAGTCTATATTCTTCCATATGCTCATCAGACCTCACCTTCTGGGTAGCAAGGCCAAAATTTCTTTGCCTAGAGAAATAAGGCTAAACCCTCAACTTCTGTTCTAAAAGTTTAAGAGGAAAAAAGGTAGTTGATTTGGAACCAGGGGTATTAGGAGTATTGGTTGATTTGCTTTTTTTAATTTTGCCATGCTTACTTTTGCAGTAAATTAAAAAACAAACAAACCTCCAATATGAATTCCAAGTGATTCTTAATGTTTGGATCCAAATAACAAGAAATTCCAGTAGACAGAATTTGTACCAAGAATTTGAATTTGAGTCCTCTCTCTCAGGAAATAACAAGAAGGCGGGAAGAGGGGAACTAGCCGCATTCATATTGCTTGCTGCATTCTATTTCCTCATTTTAAATGATCATTTTGTTTTTTGAGGTACTAAGAACTAATACACCCCAGACTTGTACCCCTATTTTTTGACTTATGACTTTCCATTTGTTTGCTTGAATCTTAAGCATAACTTTTAACACTATGTAGTATATTAGATCTAAATGCAAAGTTTCAGCCATTAAACTTCTAGAAGAGATAAAGAAGTGGGAAGTGATTCCAGTGAGCCAACTAGATTGATTTTACTCAAAGAGATTGCCTAGCCACTTGACACAGTGGTTCAAGCACTAGGCCTGAAGTCAGAAAGACCTGAGTTCAAATGTAGCTTAGACACTTACTAGTTGGGTGACCCTGTAAAAATCATTCCCCCTATGTTTGCCTCAATTTTCTCCTCTGTAAAATGAGGATAGTTAATACTGCCTACCTCTCAGTGTTGTTGTGGTAATCAAAGAGACAATGATTATAAAGTGCTTAGCATAATTTCTGCACATAGTATGCACCATATAAAGGCTCACTGTTATTATTCCCAACGTTCATGAAAATTCCACCGAGAACCGAGCTCCCCAGGATAAGAAATCTTGGTCCATTTTAAAGTAAAGCCTATTAACTTACTCTCCCAGCCCAGCAACAAATGGAAAAGAATGTTCACGTGTGTGCTCAGTGGTGCAGTCAGAGAGAAGAGGGATGAAGGGGAATGAAGCAGAGATGAGTGACAGACCACCTGTAGAGTGACTAACAACCCTTCCTTCCTACCTGCAGCTAGGGGTAATACTTCCAGTCTTGATTATTTCCTATGGGGGCAATGGTTTCTAGTTATGAGGCAAATCATTTTGCCAAAGTGAACAAAATTGCATCCCTGTATGTCCTGCTGGTCAGGAAAATAATGCACAGATCAATGCAAGTATTCAGAATGCCCAGCTCCCAACAGATGGATAGATAGCAAGAGATGGGATTATCCTTTAAATGGGTAAGACTTCAGAGTCTATTTCTGGTACTCACTTGTTAAGAGGACATTCTTTATGAGCTGTGTGGAGACCTGAAAAGGGAAGGTTCAGCATGCGATAGAAGACTATATCTTTTAATTCCCTTTACCTTCATAAAATCTCTTTATTTCCTTTTTAAAATATATATTTCTTTTTAACCTTAAAATGTTTTTGAGTTCCAAATGCTTGTTCTCCCTATTACCCCTCTCTCACACTCTGAGAAGATAAGAATATGATATCAATTATATATGTGAAATCATGCAAAATATTTCCATATTTCATGCATCACACCCAAAAAAGTGAGAAAAATAAAATGAGAAAACTATGCTAAAATGAGAATAAAATAAAAAATGAGGAAACTAAAACTCCATAACCCAAGTAACTTTCCTTAAGTAGTGAGAGTACATTCTGTGCTTGTTCCTAAAGGATTTAGTTTGCAATATAATATGGACTGATTTTTCTCTGCTTTGGAGTAGTATTTGTCCTGAAAAGAATGCATTTCATTTTCATAACACTTTGCCAATAAAAATAGAAACAAACAAACAAAAAAAAACCCCTTCAATATCTCCGTGTGTGTGTGTGTGTGTGTGTGTGTGTGTGTGTGTGTGTGTGTGTGTGGATGCCTTGAATTATACAATGATAATTTAGGAAACTCACCAGTAAATGTAGCGTTACTAATATCTACTCCAGCATATTCTCACACTAATCCATTTCTATTAAATGTTTTGATGGAATGCTGATTTTTTCACATCCAATAGCTCCTTCTAGCTAAAGATGTTAAAATGATAGAGATAAAAAGAACCATCTATTGTACAGGGGTCATTTGGCGTGGCTGTATGTCCACCAGAATTTATCGGGGGAGGGAGTGACATTGTCAGATGTGCTTTAGCAAAGTCGCTTTGACAGCTGCCCAGAAGATGGATTAGAACGGAGTGAACCTTGAGGCAAGGAAAACAAGCAGGAGACTATTGCAACAATCCATGTCTGAAGTCATGAAGATCTACACCAGAATAGTGGCAGTGTCAAAGGTTACAAGGAAGAATATTTTAGAAATTTCACAAAGGTAAAACTGAAGAACTTGGAGGGAGGGTTAGAGAGCGAGGAGTCTAGAATGACACCTAGGTTGTAAACCTGGAGACTAAGAAGATAGTGTTGCCTTTAACAGCAATAGGGAAGTTTGAAAGGAAGAAGGGTTTGGTGTATGTGTGTAGGAAGGATAATGAATTTGGTTTGGGATATATTGGATTTAAGATATCTACAGGATATGCAGTTCAACATGAATTAGGTCATTATAGATGTGAGACTGGAGGCTGAACAGAAAGGTGAGAGTGGGATAAGGAGATTTAAGAATCATAAGCATAGAGATGATGATTGAATGTTTGAGAGCTGATATGATTACAAAGTGAAACTGTATAGAGAAGAGAAAGGGATCCAGATATCCCTCCATTGTTTCTATACTAAGTTGAAGTTACTGTCCAAAGCACTGAAGTCAATGAGAGAATGGATATGAAACTTCTGATAGCAGAGGTAGCACTTCTACTAGTCAAACAGGTAAATAGCTACTCTGTATTTGAAAGATTTGGTAGACCCTGTGGAGGATTAATGGGGCTATATCTTCCTTGTGGATTCCTTTGTAGGGCTACCATCCTGATTGTGCCCTAATTTTCCACACTGTCAACACAATTTCCCTTCTGCCAGATTCATTCACTCCAAGAGACTTTTGGGACTGGTCTCCATCTTTCTGTTCTAATATACCAGCAAGTGGGGACCAACTACCTATGCCCCCCAAATAATAAAGAGAACATACTTTAATACAGAAGTTCTGACATAAAATCTCCTGGGATCTGGCTTTCTTATTGTGAGCTCATCCTAGATTGAGTCCACAAACCCCTCTCTCACTGGCTCCACTAGAATGGTTTCCTTCAACCTGAGACCCTTACTCATCATCTGGACTAGGCTATGCTAGTCTATTACATACCTATGGCTCTGCTGGTGCTACTGAAGGTGTCTTTCGGCAATCTACAATAGTGCTTTCTAATTCATCCATGCATTTTTCTCTATTGTCTAAAAAGAGACTGCCTGAAGGCAGGGAATTCACACTTTACCATTGCAGATCAGCACCTACAACTGAAAGAGTTGCATAGAGCACTGAGAAGGAAAACAATTAACAACTTCCCATAGCAACACAGCCAATATTGTGTCAGAAGCAGAATTTCAATCCAGGTTGTTGTGGCTCTAAGTCTAGCTCTCTATCATTACACCACATTGCCTCTATATCCAAATTTGAGAAGCTGAAACATAGACATACACACACAAGTGTGTGTGTGTGTGTTTTAGCTTCCCAAAGTTGGAATGCACACACACATACATATATGTATATATGTATAACATATATATGTATATGTTCCTTCCCATGCCCAAATCTACACTCCTCTTCATCTAATCCCTTTTCCTTCTTATTCAACTTATGTACTAACATGCACATATATCACATACACATACATATGCACACACATCAATTTCCCTTATATAGATAACTCCTGATAGAACACGGCAGATCCCAGGAAAAAAAAATTGAGAGAAGGTTCAGAAGATCCATTCTCTCTCTCTCTCTCTCTCTCTCTCTCTCTCTCTCTCTCTCTCTCTCTCTCTCTCTCTCTCTCTCTCTCTCTCTCTCTCTCTCTCTCTCTCTCTCTCTCTCTCTCTCTCCCTCTCTCTCTCCCTCTCCCTCTCCCTCTCTCTTCCTCTCTCTCCCTGTCTCTCTCTCTCTCTCTTTCTTCTACTCCCAAAAATAAAGCAGGACAATCAGGATTGGTATGAAAAATTAAATTTTTATCTAATGCAGTATTATAATGCAAGAAATATAAAATTAGAACAATTTTTAGTGAATAGAAGAGGAGACAGGTACATTGCCATGCAGCAAAAGCCAGGGGTTCAGGTAACCCCATTTCACTCAAATCTCCCCCTACTCTTGCCAGGACAAAAGGGAAAAAAGCAACCTGTCCCTTTAAGACTTATTTGATTTCTACATCTCTCAGAAGCTAATGTGGCCTAGCAGTTAAGATTTTTCTCTTCCTGTTGAATTCTGACCTCCATTGGGAAAATTCCCTTTTATCATAAATTCTCTGATTTTATTAGATTTGCTCATTTGAACTTTGAGAGCTTCAACTTCTATCTGCATTGCAGTTATTTTTACATAATTCAGAATAGTTCTTTTGAACCATTCTGAAATTTCTTGGAGTTGTTCCATTATAGTTTGAGAGGATCTCAAAGAATTTGTTGCAATATAATCACCTACTTCAAGGGATTTTTGACTCAGTTTCTTTTTATGTGAAGTACTTTTTCATCGAAATGACTTTTTTCTTTGAATGTTTACTCATTTTACTACTCAATCAGCTTTTATAAATATAGTAATGAATGAGAAAAGCATATATTAATTACTTTCTGTGTGCCAGACACTCTGATATGTGCTATGATTACAAACACAGGAAACTAAGATCACCAGTGGCATCAAAGAGCTAACATAAGAGATAATAACTCATAAAGGGGAGCTAGAGTTGGGAAGCAGAAGGATGGATTATGGGGCAGGGGTAGGTGAGTGGATGACATGTATATTCATAGTTGTGCTTTGAAAATGCCCAGACAATAGTGTGATGTCCTGGTAGCAGGAATAATATAATAAAAGCTACTTTATCAGAGTCTAGTGTCTCAAGAGCAAAGATGGAATTGTAATGAGTGAAAAAAGAGGGGTCAGGCTGTGTGATAGAGATAGAGAAGAAATGGCTCATATGTCTTAGACACTCTCTTGGTTTTGCTATGATATCATTGATATAACTGTACATCTAACTGTAAATATACATTTCTCTTCTGTAGGACCAGAGATATTTTGCTCCTCCTTTAGCCTTTCCTGCCTGGTCTTGGTTCTCTCTAATGGGTGGTCTAGGGTTGTGTAACATCTAATGACCTCAAAGGGTGAAGGCTGACCCATGGAAAAATAGTTTGTAAAAGAGATCCCAAAAAGCCACTGTAGTTGACTCTATTTCTTTGCCAGCTTCACTCTTATGGGCTACCTTTTCCTTTCTATGCCTGATGTGCTTTTGGCTCTTTTAATTGGTTCAGAAAAGGCAATACTAAAAGGAAGCAAAAACTTTTGCAATGGAGTTTCTTCTCCAACTTCCTTCATTCATTCTATTGGTTCCTTATTTCCCACTCAGCAATATTAAGAAATGGTGAACAGACCCATGCTTCCACTAGTCTTCACTTCCTATAAGCTTCTTCACTCTCATCCACCAAATCTATATTTCTCTCCAACCATCCCCTTTCCTTCTTATTTAACTTATACACTAAAAACTTTCACATATTTCAATCCAATCCAAACCCCTAGGACACTGTAAAGAAGTTGATGAAAAAATTTTATGTCTAAAACCTCAGAAATTAAGGAGAGCTATTTTGCCATGATATCGGATGGGGATGGAGAAGAGAATTGAAAGGCTACTCTCTGGTTATTTTCTCTATAAAAATTGCTTTTGGGTGGGTTCTTTTATTTTTCTCTTCCTATATCTTTCTATTTGACCCATTTGAACATTAAGTTTATTTGGGGTGATGATGATGGGCGCTGCACCCTAGATTGCCTCTCACTTTATTACCTTTCCAAGGTTCCCTATTCTATATTTTAAGTAAACACCATGACATAGAAGATAGTTATCAGCTATTTCTATGGACTTTTGATAGAATTTAATATGGTGCTCAGTGACCATCATGGTGCTCTGAACTCCATAAAAGTTTGCTAAATACTTTTTTTTAAGGAAGGAGTAATTTAATTGATAGGAATAGAGATTTAGCTTAGTTGTGGCTGACAAAGCTCCTGAAAAAGAGGGATGATTAAACTCTAGAAGTCATGGCTGTGAGAGGTAGGAGAATGTTCTTCTTCAGGGATTGCTAAAAATAAGAAATAATGTCTATAATTTAGGTATCAATAATCCTGGAGGCAAGAAAGTAGATTAGCTATCCTCTAGGGATTCCTTGCAATACACCACAGCTATGATTGTATGCTCAAGTTAACAAATTCACAATTTCCTTCATTCTACAGACTCTAAACTCCCTGTTTTCTAAATTGTCTAGCTAATCAGAGTGGAAGGCAGGTGAATTGTCCTATAACTTTTGCTTGCATAACCATGGATTCTGGCAATTAACACATTTATAAGTTTCCCCTCAGGAAGCTCTTTAGCCTTCCTAAATAGGAAAAATGTATTGTACTATTTTTCAGCTTATTACCTACATTGGATATTAACATGTCAAGAAGACTTCCCTTATTGCCTGATTAACTTCTGCAATGCAGCCTGAATTGTCTGCCATTGCATTTTGGGTTAATCCACAAAAGTAGGGATATTGTCTACAGAAGGTCATTATTATTCTGCCATGTTTAGTAGGGGAAAGGGAAATGGAATGGGAGTCAAGGGAATAGGGTTGAAGTGTAGACACTGAACAAAAGATTCAGAATAAATGAACAAAGAAAATAGTTATTTTATTCCAAGCAATGTGCTAAATGATAAAGCCAAAAATATAAAAATAAATCAGTCTCTCTCCTCAAGGAGCTAATATTTTAATGAGGAAAGACAACACTTGCAATGACTTTGACACCTCCTGTCTACATGACTATGGGAAAGTTATTTGAGTACTCTGTGTCTCAGTTTCCTCACATATAAAATGTTAATAATAGATCTTATACTATCAACCTCAACAGGCTTTTAGGAGGAAAATGCTTTGCCAATTTTAAACTCTTTATGATTGTGAAGTGTTTCTGTTTAGGAGAAGAAAAAGGGCTTTTTTAGTACTTTCTTTTTCCTATTACCGCATTAATGTATTATGAGTTTCAGATAAACTAGATGTCACTTTCAGACATTAACCCTGGAGAATGAGATATAGAAGAAGTAAATTTCAATGGGGTAGAATTATGAAGGAGGGGATGGATTGAGGGTGGGGAAATAATTACTCTAAGAAGAATTAAATTTCGGGTTAGACCTAATAAAAATCTAATGTGAAGAAATTTTCAAATGTCTAAGTCCATTCTTCTTATGACCATTTCCTATCTCTGTGTACCTGTGCTCCTGACCATCCCCCACCTAAGCCTCAGGTCCCTCTTTCTTATTTTAAAGAGTGACATCTCCCATTTATATGGGCTCTAAAACTGACAATGTACTTTGCTCCTAAGAATCTAATTAAGCTAATAGAATAATGTCTATTATTATCATTTTACATATGAGGAAACAGATTCAGAGTGATCAAATAACTTTCCTGGTCACATAACCAGTAAGGGTCAAAGTCATTATGTGTGTTACTTTCCTTTGTTAAAATACTGTCTCCTGGAGGACAGGGAGTGCTTTATTTTTATATGTTCATCTTCTGCACTTAATATATTGCTTGAAGGCACATATGAACTGATGCAAAGTGAAGTGAGCAGAACCAGGAGAATATTGTGCACAGTATCAGCAACCCTGTGCAATGATCAACTAAAAATGATTTAGTTCTTCTCAGCAATGCAATGATCTAAGACAATTCCTAAGGAGTCATGATGGAAAATGCTATCCACATCCTGAGAAAAAACTGATGGAGTCTGAATGCAGATAAAAGCATAGTATTTTCACTTTTTAATGTTTTTCTTTTGTTCTTATTTCATAACATGACTAATATGGAAATTGTTGTACATGATTGCACATATATAACCTATAACAAACTGCTGTCTTAGGAAAGGGATTATGAGGAAGAGAGGGAAATAATTTGCAACTGAAAATGTTTTAAATACATGTTAAAATTGTATTTACATGTAATTGGAAAAAATAAAATACTATTGAAAAGAATTTGAAACAAGTAAAAAAAAGGAAATATTGGAATCAAGTCCTACCTGTGACACATATTAGCTCTCTTACTGCCACAACAAATTAAGATTACAAATTTTAGAGGATTTACTCATCTATGTCAACAGAGACAGTTCACATACTTGGAAGTCATTGCATTGAAGAAGTATCACATCTGTTGGACAGTTATTATAATAAATAGATTTATGGATGAGATAGGTAATAGATAATAAGAGCTAAATTGTTAACAATAATCACTTATTCAGATTCAAATATTCTGTACATCAGATTGTAACTTTAGAGCCATCACAACTAAATCTAAAAGCTCTTGATATAACAAAATCATAGCCTTATGACAAGAATTAGCTACATACTGAACATCAGTGGGGACTGCATTGTGTCTTCTAAGTTTTTTTAAGTTTCTTAATACACGATGGTTTTTTTTTCAGTAGTTTCAATCATGTCTGACACCTCATTACCCCATTTGGAGTTTTCTTAGGAAAGATACTATAGTCATTTGCCATTTACTTCTCTCATTCATTTTATGGATGATGAAACTGAGGCAAACAGGATTAAGCCACTTGCCCGGGTTCACAAGATAATAAGTATCTAAGGTCAGATTTGAACTCAAGAAGATGAAACTTCCTGATTCCAGTAACTATAACTAATACACATTAGCCATCATGCAAACATACTGCTGAAGAAATCTATGTAAACTGTTCCGTGAAAGGAGAAAGTCATCTTTTGGAGCTTAGTTTACTGGCAATTGCTTATTTGAATGTTTACAGTTTTCCTAACGTCATTACAGGATGAGAGAATTGCAGATATATGTCCTTCCTCTTCCAATACAGATCACAATTCTTTTATACCATAACAGGCAGTCTGAGTGCTTCTGGAAGTCATTACTGAATCATGCTAGATCCTCTTCTAACTGCTGAGTTTCTTTGGTTTTAGCTAAATTGATTCTCCTATACTAAACACACAACTGACTCTATAACTTTCCAGGTTGTTAGGGCAAAGTCCAGTTTCACCTCCATAACTTTTTGGAGGAAAATTTACATGTACAAGCATTCTCTATGCTTGATCTTCTAGATATTCCACTTAAAATGAAAAAATAAATGTTGATTCAAAGGAACAAAGTCATTCACGGACCACAAGATAGTCTTGGATAAAGAGTTATCTTCCCTCACATCATTGCTTCTCTTCTTTCCCTGATGTGTTGCCATGTCAAAAAGAAGATAAATCAAGAGAAAAATTGAGTTGAGTTGTATCTTTTGAATGCTCCCTTATTCTACTCCCTTATTCTAACTACACAGTAAATCCAAAGAGAATCTTATTCACCACATGGTTATCATACTGGTACCAATCACAGAATGTCTATATGTGTTCCAAAATCCGCATAGGACTTACACTGAACATATTCATAAGGTCATGGTTCATGGGACATTCCCCTGTTATATGCACTATGAACTTTCAGCTTCTTGTGGCTCGGGATCAAAGGTGGCTAGTATCTTGTTACAATGCAGTACCTGGTTGCCAATGCCCTGGGAGAGGCTGTAAGGATCTTATATACTAATTCTGTGTCCTAGGGGTGATTATGAATAGTGTAAAGTCAGATCCTGTGCTGCTCCAGAGCTGAGAAACAGAGGAATGGATCAAAAGTGGAATTAAAGCAATGTACCTTAAAGTTAACTAGATGATAAACTCCATAGGGGCATAACAAAAGATATTTCTGCGTGATAGAGAGCTCAGGAAGAATGGAGTACAAATCACTCTTACTGGTTGTGTGATCCTGAGCAAGTCACTACCTCTCTCAGCTTCAGTTAACTCATATATACAATAAGGTGGAGGGCCTCAAAGGTTCTTTCCAGCCCTAAATGGCTGATCCTATGATCTATGTACTTAGCTAAAGTTTATATCTTCCAACACATGTAATAATGCATAAATGAATAAATGAATGAACTAGGGAATGAGGAAAAAAACTAAAAATCTGATATTTCTGCTAAGCTCAATTTCTAGATATGGGGTGCTTTGTAGTAAGCATTAGAATATAAGATTACTGCAATGTAGCATAAGAATTTCAATAGTCTTTGTCATAGCCTGGTGCTTTTGGTCTCTTAATGTAATTAGCATTCAATTTCTACATGCCGTCTAATCTTTGGCTTACTTTGATTTGATGACAAGCTAAGATTATAAGGAAATTATATCATCAGATCTCACATCACTTACTAAAATAACAATGTGGAGTTTATTTGATTTTTAAAAAGCAAATCATTAGGTAAGGTACACCTCCTGCTTGGAAGGTTAATACTATAGCAGTACTCTGCTTTTACAAATGAGGAATTTGTTAGAAGGTTGACAAGAAATAGCAACATGATCCAGGAGACTTCATTTCCATAATGGAAAGAGAATTGGGCTAGCAGCATTTGGTCGGAGAAAGAGCACCTGGGTTTGAGTCCTACAACTACTGCTACTGTTGCCATTGCTCTCAGATGGAATTTATATAACCATTGCCATTTATAGAACATTTTATATAACAATACCTCACTTGATATTTAGCACAGTGCTATGGGATAAATAACAAAGTTATTATTATCCCTGTTTTTCTAGTGAGGAAACTGAAAAAAAGAAAACTTAGATTTGCTCATGGAGACACACCTGTAAACAGCAAAGGCAAGATTCATACCCATGTTTTCTGTCTTGAAATTCACTTCTTTTTAATCCCAGTTTTCTGAATATTTATTTTCTCATCTGTAAAATGGAAGTGATATTTATTACTTACTTCATAACGTTGTATAGTACCAACTGTATCTGAACAGGAATTCCTTCTATACCATTGCTAAAATGAAGTCATCTAACCTCCACTAAAGGACTCTAGTGAGGAAGTTTTCACCACCTTCTAAGGCAAATCAGTCTCTTTCTACATAACCCTAATCATTAGGAAATATTCCTTATATAAGGTGTGTCTAGGTTATGTGTGTGTTCATATATATATATATATATATATAATATACACATATAATACATAATATATTATACACAACATATATAATACATAATATATTATATATAGTATACATATATACACACATATGTGTGTGTGTATGTATGATTTTCTCTAAATGTAACTCTTGGGGAATCTTAGTTAAATATCTTGGGAATTTTACCCACCCCTCTCCCAAGAAGACTTTGATTCTTGTCTGAAACTGAGTAGGAGAATAGGGCAATAAGGCAGGCTGTATGTTCTTTAGAGAAATTGGGTACTAGACTAAAATGACATCTATTCTGCTTCCGTAAATATTGTTAGCTCAATGCATTTTTGGTGGGGTTCAAGCTGCTTCTCTGGTCTCTACCTTTTCAAGAGGAAAGGAGTGAGACATATCTAAAAAGACTTGGCCCCTCTTTACCAAATGGAAGTTACATTCAGGGAAATGGCTAACACATAGTAGGTGCTGAATAAATACATGCTGAGTGATATAAAGGACCACAAACAGAGAATACTGAGAGTGTGAAAATTAGTTGATCCTGAATCTCTATCACAAATCCTTTCATTAATGAAAATAAATGTATATGTCTTCAATTTGTTCAATACTGCTTTTTCAGCATATTTTCTGTGTTTGTGCATAGACATTGCCCATGAAGACAATTTGATTTTCCTCTCAAATCTTTTTAATTTCATAGAATGCACCAGAAAGCAAACTGCATCTGGCAAATTCAGTGGTATAAGTCTCTCTCATTACTCTTTGAAATGTGATCATTCCACAAGTGCTTCAGTATTTTTAAAACTTGTTTATAATATGCTCTGAGATCATGTATCAATTTTCTTTTTTTTATTTCCAAAAAGGAAATTTTAGTCTTTCCATACTTTCCTTGGGGTAATGGGTCCTACATTTCATTTATATTTCATGGATTTTGTTAGGACACTTTTAAAACCTGTTTTCATATATTTTACTTTTCTAAAAGTAAGAATTAACACTGTTATTAACCATTTTAATAGCTCTAAACATGTTCTTCTCATGCTCTCCTTGGATATCAGGGTGTCACTAAGTCTGTTGAAAAATATGGCCAGGAGCAAAGTAAAGACGGCAGGGTAAAGGAAGGGACTTGCTTTAGCTTCCCCTGAAACTCTCCAAACACTTGTAAAAATGACTCTAAACAAATTCTAGAGCTGCAGAACCCACAAAATGGTGGAGTGAAACCAGTGTCCAGCCCAAGAGAGTCTGAAAGGTTGACAGGAAGGAACTATCACACTGAACTGAGAATGGAGTGCAGTCCAGCATGGACCATACCTGCATAGACTGGGCCAGAGTAGGCCTCAGGGGACTGAAGCACTTACAACTGTGGTAGTTTCAAGAAGTTTTGGCCAAAAAATGCCAAAGATAGCATATAAAGTCAGTGGGAAAACTCTGCTGGAGTTGAGTAAGAGAGTAGCTTAGTCTGGCTCCAGCCCTGGGGCAACAGAGGTAGTGGTGGTGGTGGTAGTAGAGGTAGTGGTGGTGGTGTTGGTGGTATAGGTGGTGGTGGTGGCAGTGGAAACAACAGGAGTGGCCACTTCTAGATCTTGCAGCCCACAGATGGTGAGGGGATCAAAAAACTAATCAGAGGGCAATTGCAGGGATCTCTCTGCTGGCACTGAGGTAGAATTTTCTTGCTTTGCCTTGCTTAGATCTGGATCACAGTCCTGGGTGGAGGTCTTGGGGTGAGGAGGAGGGCTGGTGTGGTAAATTTGGTGGTGAAGTGGGGAGGGAATTCTCTTCACATTTCTAAGGCAGATAAGCGTGCTTGTGGTCACTCAGACCAGCGCACAATCCAGGAAAGGAGTAGACACTTCTCCTTTGATCATACCACCTTGGAAGAATGGAAAATTTTTAGGCCCCTAGAAGTATCTCTGAATACAAAACACTTGAAATTTGGGATAATACATGCCCCTCCCCCGCTAGAAGAAGAGTCCTACCTTGACAAAGAGTTAGAAAGTCAATTATTTGACTGGGAAAATGAGCAGACAGTGTTAAAAAAAAAAAAAAAAAACAGAGTATATAATCTTGCTTTAGTGACAAAGAAAACCAAAATATACAACCAGAAGTAAATAAAAATGTCAAAGCTTCTACTCTGAAAGTTTCCAAGAAAAATATTAATTGGTCTCAGGCCATAGAACTCAATAAGAATTTTGAAAATCAAGTAAGGGGACAGAGCCAAGATGGTACAGCAGAAGGATGGGCTTGCTTTAGTTCTCCCACTAAAGCCCATAAAATACCTGTAAAATTACTCTAAACAAATTCTAGAGCAGCAGAAGCGACAAAACAATAGAGTGAAAGAAATGTACAGCCCAAGGAAGCCTGGAAGGCCTACAGGAAAGGTATATCCCAACAGTCTCAGAGCAGAGTACAGCCCACAGAATGCAGCCCAGCCTTGACCATGCAGCACAGCATGGACAGGACTGTAGCAGGTTTCATGGCATGGAATACAGGTTAGCAACTGTGATTCCCAGATTCCTCAACCCACAAACTCTAGAGACAGCTTCAAAGGTCAGTGAGAAAACATTTTCACCTGGGTGAGAAAGGAGCAGGGTATTGCCCTAACCTCAGCCCTAGGTTGTTGTAACATCCATTTTTGGAGTCCTTGGCTTAAGATCCTGGGGGAATGAAGCAGCTGATCTGAATCTCAGTCCTGAGTGGCAGCCCTGGAGTGAGGAGGAGCAATGGTGTGGTGGAGCTGGTGGGGTTTGGGGAGGAGGAACCCTACTCACAGATCCTGGAAGTAAAGCCTGTGGTGGTTCCCAGACCAGAGCACATGCCAAGAGAGGAGTAAACTCCTCTCCTTTGATTATGCTTCCTTGGATGAACTGAGAACTTACAGGTCCCTAGAGTAAGTCAAGTAACTGGCTGGAATAATGGCCAAAAATTAGGTAAAAATATAAGACTACAGAAGGTTGCTTTCTTGGTGAACAGGTGTTTTCCTTGATCCTTTCAGTTGTGGAAGAACAAAGCATACCATTAGAGAAACACATCAAAGTCAAGGTTTCTTCATCCAAAACTTCCAAAATAAATTTGCAATGTTCTCAGGCCATGGAAGCACTCAAAAGAGATTTTGAAAATCAAGTAAGAGAGGTGGAGGAAAAAATTGGGAAGAGGAATGAGAGCGATGCAAGAAAATCATGAAAAGCAAGTCAACAACTTGCTAAAGGAGAGCCTAAAATGCTGAAGCAAATAACAGCTTTAAAAATAGCCTAACACAAATGGCAAAAGAAGTCCAAAAAGTCAATGAGGAGAAAAATGCTTCCAAGAGTAGAATTAGCCAAATGGAAAAGGAGGTTCAAAAGCTCACTGAAAAAAATAGCTCTTTAAAAATTAGAATGGAGCAGATGGGAGCTAATGACTTTATGAGAAACCAAGAAACTACAAAACAAAAGCAAAAGAATGAAAAAAATAGAAGACAATGTGGAATATCTCACTGGAAAAACAGCTACCCTGGAAAATAAATCCAGTAGAGACAATTTAAAAAGCTTACCCTGCAGGAAGGCAGGGGGTAAAGGGATAGGAGAGGGAGGATTATAGAAGAAATGGCAGATTTAGTGGAAGGGTTAATCAGAAGCAAACACTATTGTGGAGGGACAGGTCAAGGGAGAGAATGGAATAAATGGAGGGCAGGACAGGACTAAGGGAAATGGGGTTAGTCTTTCACACCATGACTATTATGAAAGTTTGTTGCATGGTTACACATTTATGATTTATATTTAATTGCTTGATTTTTCAATGAGAAAAGGTGGGGAGGGAGGAAGGGAAAGAATATGAAACTCAAAGCCTTAAAAATGAATGTTAGTTTTTTGTTTTGTTTTGGTTTTTTTGCATGCAACTCAGAAATAAGTTGTACTGAAAATAGGGTATAGAAATCTATCTTGCCCTACAGCAAAATAGAGTGGAGAGGGATGGGAAAAAGGAGGGGTTGATAGAAGGGAGGGCAGATAGGAGAATGGGGTAATGGTGTGTATGCTATTCTGGGATGGGGGGGAGGGAAGAGATGGGGAGAAAATTTGGAATTCAAAATCTTGTGGAAATGAATGTTGAAAATGGAAAATAAATAAATTATATTTTAAAATAGAACACTTGAAATTCCTCTATTTGATTGAATATCTATTTTTCCCCATGAAGGATTATATTTAGTTTTACTAGGTAAGTGATTCTTGGTTGTAATTCCAGCTCCTTTGTTCTTCAGAATATCTTATTTCAAGTCCTCTGATGCTTTAATGTAGAAACTGGCAGATGCAGTGTTATCCTGACTGTAGCTCCATGATAAATTTAATTATTCCTCTTTCTGACTACTTGCAATATTTTGTCCATGATCTGAGAACTCTCAAGTTTATTTGTAATATTCCTGGGAGTTTTAATTTTGGGATATCATTCAGGATGTGATCACTGGATTCTTTCTATTTCTATTTTACCCTCCAGTTCTAGAATATCAGTTTTCCGCATCCCTTCAAATCTTGGTTGCATTGGGTTTGGTTTTGCAAAACCTTTTCTTTGACATTTTCTTGAAAAGTGATGTCTAGATTCTTTTGTTTGATCATGGTTTTTGTGTAGTCCAATAATTTTTAAATTATCTTTCCTGGATCTGTTTTCCAAATCAATTGTTTTTTCCAGAGATATTTCATATTGTTTTCTCTTTTTTTCATTCTTTTGACTTTGTTTTATTGCTTCTTGATTTCTCATAGAGTCATTTGCTTCTATTTTCTACATTGTAATTTTTAAGGAATTTTTTTCATCAGTGGGCTTTTGGATCTCCATTTCCATCTTGCCAATTCTGCTTTTTAAGACATTCTTCTCCACCTTGGCTTTTTCAACTTCTTTTACCATTTGACCATGTCTGTTTTTTTTTATTAATTTTATTTATTTTCAGCATTCTACAATCACTATCATATAACTCAGATCTTTTTTCTCCTCTCTCCTTGCTACCTCCCATCTCTCCTCAGGATAGCATACAATTTTATACAAGTTTTACATGTATGTTTCTATTAAATACATTATCACTATAGTCATGCTGTGTAGAAGAATTAAAATTAATGGGAGAAATCATATAACAAACCAAAATATAATACCAAAAAAAAAGATCTGCTACATTCTGTGATTGAATTCTATAGTTCTTACTCTGGATGTGGAAGGCATTTTGCCTTAAAACACTACTGGAAATTTTTTTTTTTAAGTCGTTGTATTCCTATACAGTTCCAAGTCTACTAGAAAAAAACTCTCACACACTGTGTTTGTAGCTGTGCACAAAGTTCTCCTGGTTCTACTACTTTCACTCCATATAAGGTTGTATAAGTTTTTCCAGGCCTCTTTGAAGTCTTCCTGTTCATCATTTCTTATAATGCAATAGTATTCCATTATGTTCATATACCATAATGTTTTCAGCCATTCCTCAATTGATGGGCATCCCCTTGATTTCCAGTTTTTGGCCACCACAAAGAGTGCTGCTATAAATATTTTTGTACATATGGGACACTTTCTGATTTTTGTGATCTCTTGGGGATACAGTCTTAGAAGTAATAATGCTGGGTCAAAGGGTATGCATATTTTTGTAGCTCTTTGGGCATAGTTCCAAGTTGCACTCCAGAATGGCTGGATCAGCTTACAACTTTACCAACAAGGAATTAGTGTTCCAACTCTCCCACATCTTCTCCAACATTTATCATCTTCCTGTTCTGTCATGTTAGCTAATCTGATAGATGTGATGTGGACCTCAGAGTTGTTTGGATTTGCATCTCTCTAATCAATAGTGATTTAGAGCATTTTTTTCATATGACTATGGATATCTTTAATTTCTTCCTCTGAAAACTGCCTATTCATATCCTTTGATCATTTATCAATTGGGGAATGACTTGTATTCTTGTACATTTGACTCAGTTCTTTAAATGTTTTAGAAATGAAGGCTTTATCACAGACACTAGCTGCAACAATTCTTTCCCAGTTTTCTGCATTCCTCCGAATCTTTGTTGTATTGGGTTTAGTTTTGGAAAAACTTTTCAGTTTAATGTAATCAAAATTATCCATCTTGCACTTCATAATGCCTTCTATCTCTTCTTTAGTCAAAAATTCTTCCCTTCTCCATAAAACTGATAAATACACTGTTCTTTGCTCCACCAATTTATCCATAGTATCAATCTTTATATCTAGATTGAGTGCGCATTTGGACTTTACTCTTGTGTATGGTGTCAGGCATTGGTCCATGCCTAGTTTCTGCCATACTGTTATCCTGTTTTCCCAACAATGTTTGTTGAACAGTAAGTTCTTATCCCCGATGCTGAAGTCCTTGGGTTTATCAAACAGTAGATTTCTATATTCATTGTCTATTGTGTCTTGAGTATCTAGTATATTTCACTGATCTACCCTTCTGTTTCTTAGCCAGTACCAAGTGGTTTTGATAATTGCTGTTTTATGATACAATTTGAGATCTGTTAGCACTAGGCCACCTTCCCTAGCATTTCTTTTCATTAGTCCCTTTGATATTCTGGACCTCTTTTTCTGCCAGATAAATTTTGATATTTTTTCCAGCTCTAGAAAATAATTATCTGATAGTCTGATGGGTATGGCACTAAGAAAGTAAATTAATTTAGGTACAATTGTCATTTTTATCATATTGGCTTGGCTTTCCCATGAGCAACTGATATTATTCCACTTACTTAGATTTGATTTTATTTATGTGAAAAGTGTCTTGTCCCTCGGTTTGTTTTGGCAGGTAAACTCCCAAATATTTTATAGTGTCTGCCCTAACTTTAAATGGAATTTCTCTTTCTATCTCTTACTGTTGGACTTTATTACTAATATAGAGAAATGTAGATTTGTGTGGGGTTTTTTTGTAACCTGCAACTTTGCCAGCATTTTTTATTTTTTCAAGTAGTTTTTTACTTGAATCTCTGGAATTCTCTAAGTACATCATCATATCATCTGCAAAGAGTGATAACTTAGTTTCTTCTTTGTCTATTCTAATTCCTTCAATTTCTTTATCTTCTCTAATTGCTACAGCTAACATTTCTAGTACCATATTGAATAATAGTGGTGATAATGGACATCCTTGTTTAAACTCTGATCTTATTGGAAATACATCTAGCTTGTCTCCATTACATATAATGCTTGCTGAAGGTTTTAGGTAGATGCTGCTTATTATTTTATAGAAAATTCCCTTTATTCCTATGCTCTCCAGTGTTTTTAAAAGGAATGGGTGTTGTATTTTGTCAAAAGTTTTTTTCTTTTCTGTATTTGTTGAGATAGTCATTTGGTTTCTGTTATGTTTGTTGTTGATATGATTACTACTGCTAATAGTTTTCCTAATATTGAACCAGCCCTGCTTTCCTGGTATGAATCTTATCTGATCATAATATATTATTTCTATGAAAAGTTTCTGTATTCTTTTTGCTAAAATATTATTTGATATTTTTGCACCTATATTCATTAGAGAAATTGGTCTATAATTTCCATTCTTTGTTTTGGCTCTTCCTGGTTTAGGTATCAAAATTATATTTGTATCATAAAAAGAATTTGGGAGGACTCTTTCTTCCCCAATTTTCCCAAATAATCTATGTAGTATTGGAATTAACTGCACTTTAAATGTTGGATAGAATTCACTTGTGAATTCATCTGGCCCTGGAGATTTTTTCCTAGGGAGTTCATTGATGGCTTGTTCAATTTCTTTTTCTGAGATGGGGTTCTTTAAGTATTCCACTTCCTCTTCTGTCAATCTGGGCAATTTGTATTTTTAAAATTCTCATCCATCTCATTCAGATTGTCGAATTTATGACATAAAGTTGGGCAAAGTAATTTCTAAATGTTGTTTTAATTTCCTCCTCATTGGAGGTGAGTTCACCTCTTTCACTTTTGATTTTGGTAATTTGGTTTTCTTTTCTTTTTTTTAATCAAATTAACCAAAGGTTTATCAGTTTCATTAGTTTTCTCCTAAAACTAACTATTAGTTTTATTTATTAGTTCAATAGTTTTCTTAATTTCAATTTTATTAATCTCTCCCTTGGTTTTCAGTATTTCTAATTTGGTATTTACTTGGGAATATTCAATTTGTTCTTTTTCTAGCTTTTTCAGCTGCATGCCCAAGTCATTTATCTTCTCTTTTTCTATTTTATTCATGTAAGCATTCGGAGATATAAAGCTTCCCCTAGGAACTGCTTTTGCACTATTCCCTAAGATTTGGTAGGTTGTCTCATTATTGTCATTCTCTTGAATGATATTGTTGATTGTTTCTATGATTCATATGATATATGTTTGACTCACTCCTTCTTTATGATAAGATTATTTAGTTTCCAATTAATTTTTGGTTTATTTTTCCGTGACCTTTTATTACATATAATTTTTACTGCATTATGATCTGAGAAGGATGCCTTGATTATCTCTGCCTTTCTGCGCTGGTTTGTGAGGTTTTTATTCCCTAGTACGTGGTCAGTTTTTGTATATGTGCCATGTACCTCTGAGAAAAAGATATATTCCTTTCTATCCTCATTCAATTTTCTCCAGAGATCTGTCATATCTACCTTATCCAGAGTTTTTTCACCTCCTTAACTTATTTCTTGTTTATTTTAAGGTTAGATTTATCAAGTTCAGAGAGAGGGAGATTGAGAACCCCTACTAGTATAGTTTAACTGTCTATTTCTTCCTGCAACTCCCCCAACCTCTCCTCTAAGGATTTGGATGCTATATCACTTGGAGCATACATGTTTAGTAATGATATTGCTTCATTGTCTATAGTGTCATTTAACAGGATATAGTTTCCTTCTTTACCTCTTTTGATTAGATCTATTTCTGCTTTTACTTTGTCTGAGATTAGGATTGCCACCCCTGCTTTTCTTACATCAGCTGAAGCACAATATATTCTGCTCTATGCTTTTTCCTTTACCCTGTGTGTATCCCCAAATTTCAAATGTGCTTCTTGTAAACAACATATCATTGGATTATGACTTTTAATCCATTTTGCTAACTGTCTCCATTTTATAGGAGAGTTCAACCCATTCACATTCAGAGTTATGATTACAATCTGTGTCTTTTTCTCCATTCTCTTTCCCACCATTTGTGCTTTTAGTTCTCTGGTCTCCCTTCCCCTCCTCAGTAGAGTTTTTACCTTTGACCACCACCTCCAGCAGTCTTCCCTTCCTTCTTTCAGTCCCTCTCCTTACTCCCCTTTGCCCTTACTACTTTTTCCCTCCCTTTTAGCCTCTCCTACCCTTTCTTCTCCCTTCCCCTCCTACTGCCTATAGAGCTAGTTAGATTTGTATACTTAATTAAGTTTATTGTTCCCTCCTTGAACCAAATCAGATGAGAGTACCTCTCAAACAATGCTGATCTCCCTCCCCTCTTTCCCTCTACTATAACATAATTTTGAACTTCTTGCTGTGATGTAATTTACCATTTTCTGCTTCCTCCTTTTCACATCTACTGTTACAATCTCTTCAGATGCTTAAATCATGTTTTTATTACCAAATCATTTACTTAATACCTCTTCCCTCTTTCTATGTATATCTCTTTTATATTTCATAATAGATGTACAATTCTCAAGATTAGCAAGTATCATCTTCCCTTAAAGAGAGGTAAACAGCTTGCCCAAACTGAGTAACAAGTTTTTCTTTTCCCCTGTTTACCTTTTTATGCCTCTATTGAGACTTGTGTTTGAAGATTGAATTTTCTATTGAGTTCTGGGCTTTTTGTCAGGAAGGTCTTGAAATCCCTTATTTCATTGAAGGTCCATCTCCTTGACTGAAATGTTATGCTGAACTTTGCTAGCTAATTGATCCATGGTTGTAGTCTCAGCTCCTTTACCTTAAGAAATATCATATTCCAATTCCTTCAGTGTTTTAATGTAGAAGGTGCAAAGTCCCGTGTGATCCTGAATGTAGCTTCTTAATGTTTTAATTGTTTCTTTCTGGCTGCCTGTAGTATTTTCTCCTTCACTTGATAGTTCTGGAATTTGGCATCAATATTTCTTGATGTTTTTGGTTTGGGATCCCTTTCAGGAGGTGAATGGTATATTCTCACCCTCTGGATCTAGCAATTCTTGGAAGTTTTCCTTGATGATTTCTTGGATGATATTGTCCAGACTCTTTTTTTCATCATGCCTTTCTGGTAGGCCAATAATTCTCAAATTTTCTCTCCTGGACCTATTTTCCAGGTTGGTTGTTTTTCCAATTAGATATTTTACATTTTCTTCTATCTTTTAATTCTTTAGATTTTATTTGACTGAGTCTTGATGTCTCATAGAGTCATTAATTTCTTCTTGCCCAATTCTAATTTTTATCAAATTGCTTTCTTCAGTTAACTTTTCCATCTCCTTTTCCATCTGTCCAATTATTCCTTTTAAAGAATTATTGTCTCCAGTTAGTTTTTGTACTTTCTTTTCCATTTGTCCAATTTTCCCAGTTAGGCTTTGTGCTTCCTTTTCCATTTGTTCAATTTTCCTTTTTTAAAGAGCTGTTCTCTTCGTAGAATTCTTTTTTCATACTTTTAAAATCATTGGCCATTTTTTCCTCTATTTCCTTCTCTGGCTGTTCAAATAGAGCTCTTTGTGCATGTGAACAGTTCACAGTCCCTTCTGAAGTTTCAGATGGGAATATAGTCTCAATACTGACCTCTTTGATATTCTTGTTTTGGTCCTTGTCCCTATAGAAAGATCGTATGTTCTTTTCCTTCTTGCTCTGCTTCTTCTTACTCATGATGATGATGTTTTGTGTATTGTGGGCTCTGGTTCTTTCAGCTAGAATCTAGAGAATCTCGTGTGGAGCTGGCTGGTGTGAGAAAGCAAAGGGCAGGTGTCTTTTTTTTTTCTTTTTGTTTTGTGTTTCTCCAGATTAGCCCTGGGGCTAGCTTGTTAAGTGTGGAGGAGGGGTGGTCTGTTCACGGGAGATCTTCCCAGCTGAGTTGGAGCAAAGGCAATCTCAAGAGTTGATGATGCTGACTGCCCTATTGTATTCCCATTTCCCCTGAAGTACTGAGGCATGCCTGGGTCCTAATGTGAGGCTCCACCCTCCTGGGGCTTCTCTCCTTTCAGTTCACCTCTACCATAGTAATAGGAATATTCCTTAGAGATTTTCCTAGCCTCACATGCTATGAGACTTTTTGCCCCTTCTGCTGATGCCACTGATGCAGGATTTTTCTGGGGAAATATTTTATGGTTCTTTCAAGGTCAGTAAGTAAGATAGAGAGAATTTGTCAATCATTCTGACATTTTGGTCCCAAAAATTCAAGTAGGTTACTTACAGATGTTTAATCTGTAAGCTGATAGTCTCAGGAGCAGCTGCAGCTGACATCTGGAGCTCAGCAGCTGTCACTCACTCAGTTCTGCTGGTCTCCTACCCTGGGCTGCCAGTCTTCCTTTCTGCTGTGCTGCCACTGCCTCAGGCCACCCCAGGGATTTCCTGCTCAGCCATGCTGCAGCTGGATATGCTGTACTGTATACTGTGGGCTCTTCTATCCCCATGGAGCAGATCATTCCCATTGACTTTCTAGTCTGTCCTGGTCTGTGAATCTGCCACAGTGTGTCTCCTATTGGATTCTGCATCTCCAAAATTTAATCAGATTCTCTTTTTAGAGGTATCTGAAGGAGTTTGTCTAAGAGCTTTGGTGATTAGTTGCTCTTGTTCCTTTGGGCATCTTGGGTCCCTAGCTGCCTTGCCTGTTTTTTAAGGTGTTATTTTCTTCTGTGGTTTTTTTTGTCTGCTTTACCAAGCTGCTGACCCATTTTTTTTATGATTTCGTTTTATCACTCTCATTTCTCTTTGCAACTTTTCTTCTACCTCTCTTATTGATATTTAACTCTTAAGGACAATAATTTGGAAAGGAGGTATCGAAATGTTTTGATAGCTCATCCAATAGTTCCTTATCACAGATTTAGTCAATATCCACAATACATAACATATTATTCTTATATAACAGATGATATAATGCAAGGTTACATTTTTATAATCACCTCCATTCTTCATTCCTATTTTATCCTTATTTCCTTTCCATTTGAAATCAGAGTTTCTTCTCATAATCCTACTGGTAATTAAGGAAGTAAATCTTTTTCTCCCTAGTTTCTAAGAATGTTCCTTAATGCTAGGCAGAAACTATGTTCATAGAAACCATCCAACTTAGCAGCTTCCTTCTCTAGATTTTGTCAGTCTTTCCCTAGATTTTGTCAAAGTTTCCCGAACTAGAAATTCCTTTTCATAGGCACCAAGTTCAGGAAATGTATTTAAGAATTATTTTTCTTTCCTTCTCCCCCAAACATAAGTGATCCTCAAATATTTTTAGCCTAATTTTTATAGTAACTCCAAATAGCTTCACAATTTCCCCCTCCTCATATCTCACATCATGTGTCACCAATCTATTTGACCAGATTCTCCAATGTTCCAATATACCTGTGATCTTATAGATTTGGTCATTACTTCCAGTGATACAGATAACAATACACCCAGGTCAGTGTGACTATTTTCCATGTTTAACTATAAATGTCCTACAAGTGGTGTCAGCAAATGTACCGGGGGCCTTTTTTACCCTATATTATTCCCTGTTTATTACCTTCTCAAAAAAAAAAGAGTAGCAAAAGTATTAGCATATCTAAAACCTAATAACATTTTGATTATTTTGATTGCAACTGGAGTTACTCTTACTCACCATGTGTCTGTGGATTTGGGGTGCAGAGACACAATTTGCCACAAGTACTTCCTCTTATTTACCATAGAAAAACCACTTTCAAGCTTCTATAATTATTTATAATTAACCAGAATTGTTATCTTCCAAGCACAGAATTGTTATCTCCCAAGTCACTAAGACTTCCTGGTATTATATTTTAATAAATACAGTTCATAAAATGGCAAATTAATTGGGTAATATTAATTCATACATGTGTTGCTGCAATAAGACTTTTGGGTGATAAGCATAATTTGCAAGAGAATGCCAAGGAAGTTATTGGATGCTGTGTCATTTCAGCCTATTTATTATCTATGTCTATAAAAGAGTAGTTCAAAGTCTATTATCACAAATTTTTATTAAAAACAAATGATTACAGTGGAGGTCTCAAGAACCTCTCTGGTTTTCTGTTAACCAAAGTTGCACAGGTCTCCTTAAAGTAACGGCATTTGGGATTAGCTTTGTATATATAGGAAAAAAAATCTCTGTGAACAATATTTTCCATCCAATCTGTTCAAGGAATATACAGACATAAAAAATACTCTTGAACTCACATATAGTGGTAAGATAAATAAAGAATAAATGAAGATTATGAATAAAGTTCATTTATTTTAATTTCATTAACAGTAAATCCCTCCCAAAATGCATCCCCCTTCAATTCCCCTTTACCAAATGGAAGTAAAGTTCTAGAAGTCTGCCCTCATCTGGCGCAATTTACTCACTAACAAAATAGAGCAGATTTCAAATACCTGAAAAATCACTCCAAAGAGTGACGTACATTATGAGATGCTAGAGATTACAGAAGAAAGGTAAGTCAATTGGGAAGTCCTTGTTGAATATGGAGGGCTAGAACAAAAGTATAAAATGGAAAGAACAACAGAATGAAACTGAGTCATATGTAATTTCAATGACCAAGAGTAGTCCAATGAAAGAAAAAGGGTCGCGGCCCCTGCACGTTGTGCGCTGCCGGCAGAGCTGAGTACCGGCTCTTTGGTTCCGCGGAGCTGGGACGATTGGCTGGGTCCGGGGGAGCTTCGC
This sequence comes from Bettongia penicillata ogilbyi, assembly GCA_023548195.1. Classification (NCBI taxonomy): domain Eukaryota; kingdom Metazoa; phylum Chordata; class Mammalia; order Diprotodontia; family Potoroidae; genus Bettongia; species Bettongia penicillata. The sequence continues at coordinate 12,864,319 of JAJHZJ010000089.1, read as the reverse complement.
TTAGCCTATGTTAGGTGAGGAGAGGCACCAGGCTCTAGCCGCGGCCGCCGCTCTCCCTGGCTTAGGCAGCTCATCCTCCTTCTCCCTGTCCCCAGCCTCCTGCGACGCGCTAGCGGCGCGACACCGATTCCCCCCGGTTTGAGTGGACGCTGCTCTGAGCAGCATCAGCCTTTATACCAGAAAGCTGGCGGGTACAATGGGAAAAAAGCAAAACGAGAAGAAAGTGGAAGAAGTTCTAGAAAAGGAGGAAGAAGAGTATGTGGTGGAAAAAGTCCTTGACCGGAGAGTGGTGAAGGGCAAAGTGGAATATCTCCTGAAGTGGAAAGGCTTCTCCGATGAGGACAACACTTGGGAACCAGAGGAGAACCTGGATTGTCCTGACCTCATTGCTGAGTTTTACAATTACAGAAAACAGCCCATGAGACAGACAAGACAGAAGGAGGCAAACGCAGAGCTGATTCAGATAATGAAGATAGGGGAGGGGAGAACAAACCAAAAAAGAAAGAAGAGGAGTCAGAAAAGCCCCGAGGTTTTGCCCGAGGTTTGGAGCCAGAAAGGATTATTGGAACTACAGATTCCAGTGGGGAATTGATGTTCTTGATGAAATGGAAAAATTCTGATGAAGCTGACCTAGTTCCTGCCAAGGAAGCCAACATCAAGTGCCCCCAAGTGGTCATCTCCTTCTACGAGGAGAGGTTGATGTGGCATTCTTACCCTTCAGAGGATGATGACAAGAAGGATGACAAAAATTAATTCCATCATGTGCCAGCCTCTGTGTTCCTCAGACTGTGGATTTGAAGTGGGGAGGGCAGAAGGAGCTCTGCTTGTCATGACACCACAGAGGGGGCTTGAGAAGATGTCCTTTGAAGAGCCAGTATGATTCCTGTGCCCTGTAGCAGCATCCCAAGGGCTTTAGGCAGTTCTGTGCTGTACACTTTGCAAACCTGTCCCAGTGGAGGGGAAAAGTGTTTGGGGCAGCCCATTCTTCACTTTGCTGAGAGGAGAAGCAAAGGCCCTTCCATGAAGGACAAACCTTATAGAGCAGGTGTGGGGTCGAACAAGAGATAGATACTGCAGCCCTTCAAAGAGCATCTCCGCAACCCATGGCCTGCCGCCTTCCCAATAGTGTTAATTCTGAATTTTTACCACGTAGCATGTGTGTACTTTTTGGCTATTACTGCTGTATCATTTGGAGGGGGTGGGGGAAGGGATAAAGGGAATGATTAGGGTGATTTTTTTTTGTTTAAAATGGGGGGGAGGGGGGGGTGAACTGACAATAATCCAGTTCCATGTCCAGAAACTTAACTTTTTTAAATGGTCATTGGCAACATAAATGAGGACTGTGAGAGACTCTACAAAGCTGTGAATGTCTGAAACCTATAAGCCAAATTATGCTCTGCCTGAATTTAGTGCTATCTCCCAAAAACTACTCCAAGCTGATCGGAGATGGAATTCTAAGAGTGGAGGCTGGGGTCAGGAAAGGGGGTTTGAAGGGAGAGAGGAAAGAAGCACAGGTAGGCCAGTCTGTTATTTAGTTAAAGGTGCTAATTCTTGAAATTGAACTGAAAATCCTACAACCTCCCATCTCCTCCAACTGAGTTGTTTTAAATCTCAGCTTATTTATCCAGCCAAGGATGTGTGGAGATAGAGGACACCAGGACCCATAGTCTTAGGGTAGATAACTCTTGGAGCCTCTGTTTTTTTGGAACTCAGAAGCCATTTATGGTGGGGTTCTAACACTGACAGCACAAGTTTAATCAGATCAACACAAGGGTTGAATGATTTAGAAAGCCTCAGGAAAAGAATGAACATTTACCCTGCGCATTGGTTCACTTTAAAAAAAAAAACAAAACATGGTTAAAATGGAATTTTTAAAATCCTGAGAATTACCCAGTCCCTGAAATAATTCATATCTTGAATCATGAGACCCACCAGTTCTCCATGTCATCTAGGGTGGGCTATACTAGAATGTCACTGTAAAAAAAGTAAAGTCTTTTTTTAAAAAGCATGTTTTTAAGTTTCTGTGAAAACTTTGATTAAATGTAAACTTGTTGGATTTGAACTTCATACTAAGCTCTGTCAGTTTTTGTCTTAATAAAAACTTAGATTTATAAAAAAAAAAAAAGAAAGAAAGAAAGAAAAAGAATAGAAATGTACTTTCTTACTTTATTTAGAAAAGTAAAGGACTGTTGGTGTGGAATACTACCTAAGCTAGGCAGTTGCTTTTTTTAAAAAAAAATATTTATTTATTTAACTTTTTACATTAATTTTCACAAAATTTTGGGTCCCAAATTTTCTCCCCATTTATCCCCTCCCCCCACCCCAACACACCAAGCATTCTAATTTTCCCTATCACCAATCTGCTCTCTCTTCTATCATCCCTCCCTTCTCTTGTCCCCATCTTCTCTTTTGTCCTGTAGGGCCAGGTGACTTTCTATTCCCCATTAACTATATTTCTTATTTCCTAGTAGCAAGAACAATACTCAACAGTTGTTCCTAAAACTTTGAGTTCCAAATTCTCCCCATCCCTCCCTCCCCACCCATTCCCTTTGGGAAGGCAGGCAATTCAATATAGGTCATATCTGTGTAGTTTTGCAAATGACTTCAATAACAGTCGTGTTGTATAAGACTAACTGTATTTCCCTCCATCCTATTCTGCCCCCCATTGTTTCTATTCTGTCTTTTCATCCTGTCCCTCCCCAAGAGTGTTGACCTCGAATTGCTCCCTTCTTCCATTGCCCTCCCTTCCATCATCCCTCCCTCCCTGCTTATCTCCTTCTTCCCCATTTTTATGTACTGTAAGATAGGTTTTCATACCAAAATGAGTGTGCATTTTACTCCTTCCTTTAGTCGAATGTGATGAGGGTAAACTTCATGTTTTTTTCTCAGCTCTCCTCTTTTTCCCACCACTAAAAAGTTTCCTGCTTGCCTCTTGAATGAGATATAATTGACCCCATTCCATTTCACCCTCTCTCCTCCCACTACATTTCTCTCTCACCATTTACCTTAGTTTCTTTTAAGATATGGTCCCATCCTATTCAATTCACTCTGTACTCTCTGTCTCTGTGTGTGCATGCTTGTGTGTATGTGTGTGTGCGAGCACACATGTACATGTGTGTGTGTGTGTGTACATCTATGTGTGGTCCCAACTACCCAGATACTGAAACATTTTAAGAGTTACAAATATTGTCTTTCCATGTAGGAATGTAAACAGTTCACCTTTGGTAAGTCCCTTATGACTTCCCTTTGCTGTTTACTATTTCATGCTTCTTCTCATTCTTGTGTTTGAAAGTCAAATTTTCTTTTCAGCTCTGGTCTTTTCATCAAGAATGCTTGAAAGTCCTCTGTTTCATTGAAAGACCATATTTCCCCCTGAAGTATTATACTCAGTTTTGCTGGGTAGGTGATTCTTGGTTTCGGTCCTAGTTCCTTTGACTTCTGGAATATCCTATTCCACGCCCTTCGATCCCTTAATGTAGAAGCTGCTAGATCTTGAGTTATCCTGATTGTATTTCCACGGTACTCAAATTGTTTCTTTCTAGCTGCTTGCAAGATTTTCTCCATGACCTGGGAACTCTGGAATTTGGCCACAATGTTCCTAGGAGTTTCTCTTTTTGGATCTCTTTCAGGTGGTGATCGATAGATTCGTTCAATACTTATTTTCTCTCTGGTTCTAGAATCTCAGGGCAGTTTTCCTTGATAATTTTATGAAAGATGATGTCTAGGCTCTTTTTTTGATCATGGCTTTTAGGTAGTCCCATAATTTTTAAATTGTCTCTCCTGGATCTATTTTCCAGGTCAGTTGTTTTTTCAATGAGATATTTCACATTATCTTCCATTTTTTCATTCTTTTGGTTTTGTTTTATGATTTCTTGGTTTCTCATAAAGTCATTAGACTCCATCTGTTCCATTCTAATCTTGAGAGAACTATTATCTTCAGTGAGCTTTTGAACCTCTTTTTCCATTTGGCTAATTCTGCTTTTGAAAGCATTCTTCTCCTCATTGGCTTTTTGAACCTCTTTTGCCAATTGAGTGAGCCTATTTTTCAAGGTGTTATTTTCTTCAGCATTTTTTTGGGTCTCCTTTACCAAGGTATTGACCCGTTTTTCATGATTTTCTTGCATCTCTCTCATTCCTCTTACCAGTTTTTCCTCCACCTGTCTAACTTGATTTTCAAAATCCTTTTTGAGCTCTTCCATGGCCTGAGCCCACCGTACATCCTCCTCGGATATCTGGGATAGAGAGGCCCCAACCTCCATGTCTTTCTCCGATGGCAGGCATTGTACTTCGTCATCAGAAATGAAGAGGGGAAGGAACATCTCTTCCCCAATAAAGTAGCTCTCTATGGTCTTATTCTGCTTCCTTTTCTGGGCATTTTCTCAGCCAGTTACCTGACTTCTGAGATTCCTCTCCACCCCGTCTAGATCTGCCCAGCTAGTGCTTGGGGTCTGAGATTCAAATGGGCTTTCCGCGGCAGGTGCGGCTGCTATTCAATGTGAGCTTAAGTTCTGGTGCTGGGGTGGGGGCAGGGCCGCCTCCCAGGCTCAGTTCCCTCAGGGGCTTTATGCAGATACCTTCAGTAATGGGGTGGGTGGGGGCAGGGCCGCCTCCCAGGCTCAGTTCCCTTAAGGGCTTTATGCAGAGACCTTCAGTGACAGAGTAGGTGGGGGCAGTTCCGCCTCCCAGGCTCAGCTCCCTCAGGGAGTTTATGCAGAGACCTGAACTTCTGCCTGCTGCTCTGGGAGTTCCAGGCCGCTGCTGCTGCCTCTGCCACTGCCTCTGCCACTCCCTCTGCCGCTGCCTCCTGAGAGGCCCCGAGTCACAGGACACCCTGCTCCCCTCTCGGCCAGCCTAGACGTCTCTCTCACTGACCTGTAGCATCTGTGGGCGGAGGGAACTTCCCAGCTGCCGGAGATTCCGTCCCTGAAACCTGCTCAGATCTACTCCTCTCGGCCAGGTGGCCGGGGCAGCGCTGGGGTGGGCTCCACTTTCCGGAGCGCGATGGACCCCTGGGGACCGCTCTCCAGGGCTCTCTGGAATGGAAATCTCTTCTGCTGTGTTTCTGTGCACCTTGCAGTGATCCAGAATTTGTGGGAAGTTCTTCTTACAGGAAATTTATGGGCTGTGGATTCGGAGCTAGCATACGTGAGTCTTTCTACTCTGCCATCTTGGCTCCTCCCCCTAGGCAGTTGCTTTTGCCAACCTCTTTCCCCCCGCTTACAAGGGAAACCTTGTGGTATTGGCATATAGACAAGTCTCTTTGGAAATAAATACAAATAAGATTTAAAATTAATAGGTATCAAGAATTTTTATTTTTTCTGATATTTTTTATTTTTATTTTATTTTAATTCATAGAACAATCATTTCCATAACATTGCAAAATAAAGAAAATAATTGTCATGATATCAAGAATTTTTAAAGACACTTTTTAAACTTTAAAGATGTTTTAAAACTGCTAAATTATCATATAACTGAGGTTTTTGTTCTGTTGTAATTTTAAAAAAAGAATATTTATGAAAGGAGAACTTTATAGAAAAATGTGAGCAATTGTATGAAATACTTCACATTACAAAGAAATAGTAATGGTTTTATCTTTCTTCCAGAAATGAGAGTATCCAACAACCATACAGTTTTTAATTTACTTTCTAACTTCTTGAAAAAAATTATCATACCTTTCTCTGAAAGTTGCCAATAATGGAGGTTTTAGTGTCAACTAAGCAATTCAGTTGAGTTTTCGAACAGCTTGAATCATAAGACACTGTTTTGGAGGGACATTCAACCCAAAATTGCCTCTCTATAATTTTCACTCATTTGTCCATTCTGTCATCTATAGTTATCATGGACAAGTATTGACAAGACAACCCTTGAGACCTAGTACCACCTGTCAAGACATGGCACAGCCAAAAGAAAAAAAAAATACTTCGAAATTTCTGAGACACAAGAAAAAAGCATTTAGAGGAAGCATTTAATTCATAAAATTATAGACCATGTGCCTAAAGCTGGAAGGGACTTTACGGCCATGTAGAGCAATTAGTTTATTTTAAAAATGAGGAAACTGAGGCCCAGAAAAGTTATGACTTACTCAAGATGCCATGGTTAGTTATTATTAGAAGAAGAATTTGAGTCTAGAATCCTCATTCTTTCCAATTTACCACACTTCTTCCTATTCAATCCCTCAAAAAACCATTAGGTCATCATCAAAGCAGATCACTTGATAGCTTGATGGTGCAGCTATAGAATGCTGGACTTGGAATGAGGAGTTCAGTTGACTTGAGTTCAAATCTTACCTCAGAAAATTATTAGCTGTTTAACCTTGACAATTCACCTGTATCAGCTTTGGTTTCCTATCATGTCAAAGTGCAAATAATAATAGTATTACAGGGTTGTTATGAGGTTCAAATGAGATAATAGATGTAAAACAGTTTGAAAGTATTTATACAAATGTTAGCTACCATAATCATCATTACCATCATTATAAATCACACCTCTTCTGTTGCTTAGTGGATTGTCTTCATGAGCACCAAGAACAGAAAAACATTTATTACTCAATGGTTCATCATTTAGTGATGTCTCTCTAGTTTTTGCTCAAATGATTCTCATTTGATGAACTCTTACATTTTATTGTTGGCTCCATCTATTTTTGGACTTGCCTTTGAAGCTTCTGCAGATTAGTAGGACCTGACAGAGCTTCTGTTTCACTAGCACAGCCTTTGGGAAATAAGCATAACCTCCACCACATAAAAATATTAAAAGGACTTAGGAGAGGTATTGTTATGGTAATATGTCTAAAAATTGAGTGACAAAAATTCTTTTCAAACCCAAGCGAGTTCTCTGGAGAAAATAAGCTCTTAGATGGCCCAGCATCAGCATAGTTGCAAACACAGTGCAATGTGCACAATAACTACAGAATAAAGATTTGTTGAATTCAGCTGAAAGAGGAAAGCTCATGGGGAGTTAGTAATAAAGTTATCATTCATTTCTTCCAAGTAATTATTTTTCACTAGAGGAGATGTTGCTTGAAGGAAAAACAACATACCAGAGAACCCTTAAACAGAGAGTTACCTATATGTGACAGATAAAGAAGGTCATTGGCTTTCAAGTCAGAGATCCTGGGTTCAAATCATCACTTGTATGATATTGAACAAGAAATTAACCTACCTACCTGGGCATCAGTTTCTTCACCTGTAAGAGGAAAAGATTGAATAAGGTAATTTCTAATAGCATTTTCAACTCTTAATCTATGGTCCTATGTCCATGATCTCTTTAGTCACTAAGTAAAGAGGATTCTCCTTTCTAGGGTATAGCAAAGGGATGTTTTAGATGTTAAAATAGTCTGAATTCTTTTCAAATCAGGAGCATTCTAAAGAAAAGTATCAGAGAATCTTACAGATAACTGCTTTCCAGTACTTTCTTTGCTATTAATTAGATGAAGGATTTGACTTATTCTACTTAATTCCAAAGGGCAAAGCTAGTTAGTGTGGCACAGTGGGAAAAGAAATATATCTGAATCAGAGGACCTATTCAAATCCTAGCTCTGCTGTTTATTACTCATGTGATGTTGGATAAGTCACTTTACTCTTCTGGGTCTCTGTTTTCTGTTCTCTAATAGTATGAATAGGTTAGACTCAACAACTTCTAAAGCCCCTTAAAGAACTAAATATACAATATTATCATGGGTCAATGTAAGTCTAATACAAAGACAAACTTCCTAGCAAGGAAGTTGTCCCCAAAAAGGAAATGGACTGCTTTGGGAAAAAATAGGTAATTCAACATAGGAAGCCTGATATATTGATCTGACACTGGTAAATATACACATGCATAATACATATATACATGTACATATATAGATACACATATACATATATGTGCTTATACATATATGTATATACATGTATGTGTGTAGTAGTAGTAATAGAGATAGATATGACTTAAAGATGCTTGTCTTTATTATCATGGACATACTCATTCAAAAAATAAAATATTTCAGCACCTAAAAGGCATATCCTTCTCATTCTGAAATAATGAAAAACTTTGTTTTACAGAAAATGAAAACATTTTTGGATGTCTTCAAGGAAATGATGAATGACCATTGGTAGGATATGTAGTAGCAATGATACTTTTCGCTATAAGGTACAGTAGATGTTACCTTTTGTTTGCTCCATTTCTGAACGTCTGTGGTTTGTTGTTAACTGATTTAGTTTTGTATGTAAATAACAAGTTCTGCATTGTCCATCTCCAGCACAAAAGACAGAAATATGTTTGATTTATTTGTGTGCTGTTGACAGATGTGTACAATAAAAGCAAGAACATGAGACAGAAAGTAGAGTAAGACAATTTTGTCTTCCTTCTTAACTTTAGTAGTTATTTCATTTATCCACATGCTAAACTAGAGAAGATTTTGGGAGATAAAAGAGCATTATATCTCCAGCCAAGACTACTGTGGCAAAGCCCTCTGTAATGAATTTTAGGGCCACAGAACTCATGTTAGGTATTAACTAGGAGGTAAAAGAAATTTCTACCCCCAAATCAAATAGTTGTTTGAAATAATGAGCTTCAATCCATTACCAGATGTGGACATTCCAAATAATAGAGCAGTCATAGCCTGGATGTCCACTTACTTTTATTTAATGAACTGAGTTGGGTGTGGTAAGTAAAGAACTGTGAGTTTTCCTCCAGTAGGAAAAAGCTTTCTTGTCACCATACCTTAGCAAAACACAAACAAAACTAAAACAAACAAACAAAAAACATAGTGATTCTGAAGAGATGAAACTCAGAACCTGTAGTAAAAGGAAAGTTTGGCAACCAGAAGTTAAATGCAGAGGCAAAATGGTATAGAAGAGAGACTTGACATCCAGGAAAGATCAACAAAAGGATGTTACCAGAAGAAATCAGCATCAAAGCTATAAGTTACCTTGGACCAACATTTGTCATAGTTGCATATGTCCCCACGTATGTCATAGTTGCATATGTCCCCAAATGTTTATACTCTATAAACATTTCCAAGTCACATGACTCCTGATGTATGGTTATTTAAACATATTTCCCGGTCAAAGAGGCTGGATGTTCCCTGATCAGATATGTTTTCTTTATGTTTTTCCCTCTGCCACTGTCAGTGTGGTCACCTGTGAAGGAAAGTACTCCATATGCATATGGGGGAATCTTCGCTGTAATTGTTGTATAGTTGAAGTATTTTATACCAAATTTCAAAACCTGCCTCAGATACTTACTAGCTGTATGACCTTGGGCAATTCCCTTGAAATCTATCAACTTCAGCTTCCCCATGAGTAAAATGGGAAACAAAATAGTACCTATTGTAGAAAGTTCCTATGACAACATACATGAAGTGTTTTCCAACCCTAAATCACTGTTGCTTGGTTGTTTTATTATGCTATATGATGAAAAGTTGTTTTTTTTTTCATTTGAACCAATATGAACTCTGGATGGATTGAAAAGCGAATGAATTGATGGTGACTTATGGAATATCGTTTTGAGTGGATACTCTACGCAGCCGAGGATCTTGAATCTGAAGTTCCTTTTTTGGAGGCCAACATGAGAGAGGGAGCATCACAGATGCTAGATTTTCATTTTTTTTAACTTCTGATAACAGAATAAAGCCTAGAGGAAAGCCAGACAGTTGAAAAGCCAATTAAGTAGACTATAATAAATTTTTTGGTGACAGAAACAATAAAAGAAAAGGGAACTCTTAAGGAAGCCCCAAAGTAATTTATTGACAACATATGTAGACACTGATAAGAAAAAAAACAATATAAAGTTTGCTGCCTCCCAGCTTCTCTGGGAGGCAGAAATTCAAATACCAAGCAAAGGCTTCAGAGAGGAGGAAGAAAAATGAAAGGATGTCAAGAACACGATAGAACAAGCAATCAAAATATTAGAACAGCTAAAAATTGTCAAGAGTTCAGGGCTAGTTGAGCTTTATTGCTTCTGTAGATTTTGCCCACAGATACAGGAATGCTTACTTGACAGTCATCCTTAAGAATTCTGAGAAGTCACTTAATCTTGAAGTCTGTCTACTGATTGATGATGCAAGGGAACTGAGTAGATATTTAAGACTGCGAAGATTTTTGCTGTTATTATTATTTTATTTTGTAGAGATTTAAAACATGGTGCAACTTGAGAGTAGGACCCAGAAGTGATGATATAGACACATTATAAGAGAGTGGACATTACTGCCCTTTCTTTCAGGAAACTACCAGAAAATGTATGGCGTAATGAAAAATCACAAATGGAGACTTAGAATTGATTTCTAGTTTTTCCACTGAATGTATGAGGCAAGTCATAAAATTTTTCAGGACCTCAATTTCCTCATCTTTAAAATAAGATAATTAGGCTATGGCTTTTCTAAGATCCCTCCTCACATGCACTTTTTTATATTTATGACTTCATTAATTTAGCTTCCATTCATTCACTGGTTGCTCTTATAAAGCATATGCTGTTTTGCTAAAAGCTCATTTCCTAATCATAAAATGTTTAGTTTTTTTCCCACAATTATAAGGTTCAGTTATGTGTCTTTGAAGGTCATTTTATGGTGAAAATCATCCATTTCATATATTATTTCAACTCCTGCAAAAACACAGCACCAGTGTTGTATTAAATAGAGACCACTCCTGAAGCCAGGAAGAACTGTGTTCAAGTATCACTGACATATTGACTGTAACTCTGGACAAGTCACTTATCTTATCTATTGCCTTTGGCAACTCTAAGACTGTAAGTTGAACTTTCATTGGTATAGGAAATTACTCACAATGAACATTTTACATCAATTAAATCACAAGTTTAGTCCCTATCCAAGAAAAATCCCTTATGTAAAAAAAAAGAAAAACAACAAAAATCCTTTACAAGCATTACTGCATAGGCTTAAATACCCCAAACTACAGAGACCACATTAGGGAATTAGATTGAATACTTGAACTAAAGACTCAAATTCCCTCATTCCTTAATGTTAACTCTTGGCTGACCTGTTCATTCCTGTAAAGGAATACTCTCTTCTCTTCATTCTGCCAATTCTCCAGAAAGAATTCACAGATCACCATTGTTAGTACTCTCCATGAAGACTTCTATTGACTGTTCTCTCACTCTGTCCTGAGCACTCTTACTTGCACTTTGAGAAGACAGTAATAAGCAGAAAGGACTTTTTGTTTGTTTTTATTTTTAGATAAAAATCACTCTTTCTTTAAACTTTGCTAGTTGCTGTTAATTCTATGCTCAAGGGAGAAACAAAATCAGTCTACATCTTTTATGTGAAAGCATTCCGAATTCTGGAATACAAAACATCTACCACAGTCTACCCACATCTCTCCTCTTCTCCAGGCTAGACTTTCCAAGCTCTTGGAAACTCTTGTATACCATGATTTCAAATCCCTTCACCATCTTGGTTGCCTTCCACAGTAGATACTGTGAAAAACCTTGGATCACCAGAGGTCTAGAGTTCAAATTCTCAATCTACAAGTTCCCTGTTTGACTTTATGCAAATTGTTTTAATCTTTGGGATTGTTTCCCCATATCTAAAACAAAACAATTGATCTTTCTACGATATCTCTGCGATCCTTCCCACTCTAAATCCATTAGTTTATTATGTCATCATCTTTCCTAAAGTTTGGTACCCTAAACTGAACAAACTGTTCTTCATTTGGTCAGACTTTAGGACAGATTAGATGAATTTTCTACTCCCTCATTCTGTATACTATGTGTCACTTAGTATAACCTGTGACCATATTAGTCTTTCAGAGTTATTTCTCAGTGTTACCCACATTGAGGCTGTAATCTATAAAACACATAGATCATTTTCATTTTTTAATATCTTTATTTTTCTTGATTTTTTTTGCAACTTGACTAATATGGAGATATTTTTGCATGATTTCTCATGAATAATTGATATCATATTGCTTACTTTCTCAGTGGGTGGGGACAGGAATGGTGGGAAAGGGAAAACTGGGAAACACAAAAGTAAAAATTAAAGAATGATAGATTGATGATAGATGATAGAAAGGAAGGAAGGAAGAGAAGGAAGATAGATAGATAGATAGATAGATAGATAGATAGATAGATAGATAGATAGATAGATAGATAGATGGAATAAGCCATCAGGTACAACCACCTCATACTTTTTTCTTTAAAAGTATATGTAATATTTCATTTTCCCCAATTATATGTTAAAACATTTTTCACATTTTTTAAGTTTTAAGTTCCAAATTCTATCCCTTGCTCCCACTCTCCTCTAACCCTCCCCCACAAGATGATAAGTAATCAGATGTTAGTTATACATGTGCAACCATGTAAAACATTTCCATACCAATCATTTTGTATAAGAAGACTTGAATAAAAAAAAAGAATGAAAGAAAGTGAAAAAATCATGCTTCAGTCTCTATTCAGAAAATATCAGTTCTCTCTATGAAGGTGGATAGTATGCTTTATTGTTAGTCCTTTGGGATGGTCTTGTATAGTTACATTGCTGAGAACAGCGAAGTCATTCACAGTTCTTCATCACACAATATTGCTGTCATACAGCAATCTCCTGGTTGTGCTCATTTTACTTTGCATCAGTTCATTTAAGTCTGAATTTTTCTGAAATCATCCTGCTTGTACTTTTATTCCTTCTTCTTCTTTCCTCTTTTTTATGTTTATTCATTTAGTTTTAGTTTTCAACATCTATTTCCACAAAATTTTGAGTTCCAAATTTTTCCCCATGTCTCCCCTCCTCCCACCCCATAATGCCTCTTGCATTCTGATTACCCTTTTCCTCAATGCCCTCCCTTCTATCACACCCCCTCCCTTCCCTTATCACCATCTTCTCTCTCTTTCTATAGGGCAAGATAAATTTCTATACCCCATTACCTGTATTTCTTATTTCCCAGTTGTATTCAAAAACAATTCTCAACATTCATTTCTAATATTTTTATCTCCAACTTCTGTCCCTTCCTCCCTCCCCACCCATCCCCTCTGTGAAGTCAAGCAATTAAATATAGGCTATATATGTGAAGTATTGCAAAAGACTTCCACGGTCATGTTGTGTAAGACTAACTATATTTCCCTCCATCCTAACCTGCCCCCCATTTATTCTATTCTCTCTTTGGACCTTGTCCCTCCCCAAAAGTGTTTACTTTCCAATTACTTCCTTCTCCCATTTGCCCTTCTTTCTATCATCCCCCTCACCCCACCTGTCTCCTTCTCTCCTGCTTTCCTGTAGTGTAAGATAGATTTTCATACCAAATTGACTGAGCATGTTATTCCCTCCTTAAGCCAAATGTGAAGAGAGTAAGGGTCACTATTTCCCTCACATCTCCTCTCTTTTCTCCTCCATTGAAAAAGTTTTTCCTTGCCTCTTTTATGAGTGACAATTTCCCTCATTCCAGTTCTCCCTTCCTTCTCCAATTATATTCCTCTCTCATCCCATAATTTTATTTTTTTAGACATCGTCCCTTTCTATTTGACTCACCCTGCTCTCTCTCTCTCTCTCTCTCTCTCTCTCTCTCTCTCTCTCTCTCTCTCTCTCTCTCTCTCTTCCCCTCCCTTCCTCCCTCCCTCTGTGTGTGTATACACGTAAATGTATGTATGTATGTATATATGTGTGTCTGTGTGTCTGTGTGTATGTCTGCATAATCTCTCCAACTACCCAAATACTGAGAAAAGTCATAAGAGTTACAAATATTATCTTTTCATGTAGGAATATAAACAGTTCAAATTTAGAAACTCCTTTATGATTTCTCTTTCCTGTTTATCTTTTCATACTCCTCTTGACTCTTGTGTTTGAAAGTCAGATTTTCTATTCAGTTCTGGCCTTTTCATCAAGAATGCTCCAAAGTCCTCTATGTCATTGAATGACCATTTTTTCCCTTAAAGTATTATACTCAGTTTTTCTGGGTAGGTGACTCTTGGTTTTAATCCCAGTTCCTTTGACTTCTGGAATACCATATCCCAAGCTCTGCATTCCCTTGATGTAGAAGCTGCCAGATTCTCTGTTATCCTGATTGTATTTCCACAGTAATTGAATTGTTTATTTCTGGCTGCTTGCAATATTTTCTCCTTAATATAGGAACTCTGAAATTTGCATACAATATTCTTAGCAGGTTCTCTTTTCAGGTCTCTTTCAAGAGGTGATTGGTGGATTCTTTCAATATTTATTTTTCCCTCTGGTTCTAGAATATCAGGGCAGTTTTCCTTGCTAATTTCATTAAAGATGATGTCTATACTCTTTTTGTGATCATGGCTTTCTGTAAGTCTCATAATTTTTAAACTGTCTCTCCTGGATCTACTTTTCAGGTCAGTTGTTGTTCCAATGAGATATTTCATGTTATCTTCCATTTTTTTTCATTGTTTTCATTTTGTTTTCCAATTTCTTGGTTTCTCATAAAGTCATTAGCTTCCATCTGCTCCATTCTCATTTTTAAAGAACTGTTTTTCTACAGTGAGCTTTTGAACCTTCTTTCTCATTTGGCTAACTCTGTTTTTTTTAAAGCATTTTTCTCCTCATTGGCTTTTGGGACCTTTTTTGCCAATTGAGTTAGCCTATTTTTAAAGGTGTTATTTTCTTATGCATTTTGGGGGTCTCCTTTATCAAGCTGTTGACTCACTTTTCATGCTATTCTTGCATTGCCCTTATTTCTCTTCCCAATTTTTCTTCCACCTCTCTTATTTGATTTTCAAAATCCTTTTTGAGCTCTTCCATGTCCTGAGACCATTCCATATTTATTGTGGAGGCCTCTGATGGTAAGCATTGTTTTTCCTCATTTGAAAGGATTGAAGAAAATATCTGTTTACCAAGAAAGTAACCTTCTATAGTCTTATTTTTTTCCCTTTCTTGGGCATTTTCCCAGCCAGGTACTTGTTTTTTGAGTCCTTTGGCAAAAAGGGGGTATACTCTGGGGAGACCTGTAAGTTCTCAGTTCCTCCAAGGTGGCTCAATCAAGAGAGATGGCTTTACTCTTCTCCTGGCCTGCACTCTGGTCTGGAAGCTACAAAAGCATTTCTGCTTAGGATCTTCAAGTAGAATTCCCTTTCCAGAGTTTCCACCAGCTTCACCTTGCTAGCCAGCACTCTTTCTCACCCCTGGACCACCACTTACGACTGAGACTCAGATTGGTGGCTCAATTCCCCCAGTGCTTTTAGGCTGTTTCCAAAAATGGATGCTCCTCCTGCTGTTGCTGCCACCACTGCCTTGGGTTGGGGCTAGGGGAGAGCTGTGCTTCCTTCTCACCCAGGAGAAAAAGGTTTTTCACTGACCTTTGAAGTGTCTTTTTCGATTATGGGTAGAGGGATATGAGAACCACCACTGCTGCTGAAGATTCCAACCCAGAGGCCTGTTCCTGTCCTGTCCCTGATAAGCCTCATGTCCAAGGCTATGCTGCATGGCCAAGGCCATGCTGGGCTCCTGTGGGCTGTGCTCTGCTCCATGTCATAGACCTTTGCTAAGGGCCATCCAGGCTACTTTGGGCTGGAAATCTCTTTCACTCTGTTGTTGTGTGCCTTCTGCTGCTCTAGAATGTGTTTAGAGTCATTGTTTACAGATATTTTGTGGATGGTGTGGGAAGAGGTAGCGTGTGCATCTTTGTACTCCACCATCTTGGTTTTGCCCCACCACATACATCATTTTCAAATACTGGCACCCATGCTGTATTTGTGCAAATGACTTTTTGTTTCGCATTTTTAAGATGTCTAGAAATATACTTTCTGAGTAAAGAGGGGACGTTACAAATCATACTGGTAAAATCTTTGGGGAAAAAACTGAGTCAGACCTAGAGTCATAACTAGATTGGAGTAAAGAGCATTAACAGTTTCTTTTCTACAATTATTGCTATCCCAGTCTTCTGTTGACTTTCACTGCTGTATGTTATTGTACCCTGACCTCTAAGGCTTATAAACTCAAACTGTATGAGTGGCAGGGAAGATTCTCTTTGCTACATTTAACCTTGTCTCCTGGTAGGATGGCATCTGTAGTTGAATTGTCCTTTGTTCCAGTTCCACGTTCTGCTTAACTGTTTCTTCCCAATTTATAAAAGAAAATAAAACAATTATGATCAAACCAACAGGTTGCCAACTTTCCCTATATCTTATCTCTTTATCATGTCTAAAGCTCTGTTCTAAGCAACTAGTTTCCTACTCATCTAAGTACTTGATTTCAGTATTGTGGAAAACTGTAATACTGAATCAGCATGATCTCTTGGTTAGATTTCCTTCACTCCCAAATGATACTTGTCCCCTTTTGGGAAAGGAGAGGAAATTGTCATTCTCTCATCCCTATCTTTCCTAATCTGATCCTTCCCTGTGGAATAATCCAATTTTACCATCTGACTGGAGACAGATGGCCTGTGGCTGACAATAGCAGAGATATTTTTCATACTACACGCACCTCCATCAAGGGGACTCCAGAGACATAGGAACTGCAGCGACAGCTGGTTCAGAACTCTGAGAAACTGACTGCCTTGCAATGTTTATTTGCTTCTCTGAGCCCAGGAAACCTCTGATTCAAGTGGTGGTTGGAGTTAGCAACCCTGGCATCAGATACTATGACTCCAAGAAATTTCGATTATATGGGCATAGTATATTCCAAGATTCTGGTGCCAATGAAAAAATGACTGTCACCCCCTACATCACTGAAAAGGAAAGAAAAGCCTCTCATTGGACAATGAGGAAAGATTTATTCCTTTAAGAGCTTATGGTAAGTTTTTATACAGTCTTAGCTTGAGATGAATGTCTAGTTAATTTTCTAGTTCTAACAGAGGCAAGGGACATAGTAGCATATATAAGATACTTCCTGACCTTCAGTTAAGGCCTGACAGAAAATTTTTGCCCTAGTGGACAAAGATTTTGAGATGTTCATTTCACCCATGGTAATTATAAACTTTATTTTGTGCAATATTATAATTTTATGTTGTAGTTATAATGATAGTATCCTAATATGAAGTCATTTAGACTGTCATCCTAATGTCCATGAAAGCATACAGACAAAAACAGTTGACACTTTTTCATCATTATCTCTATATCCAGCAGATAAGACTCTGAGATTTTTGATTAGATAAAACTCCTGATAGGCTGTAGAGATTTAAGCTAGTCCTCTTTTCTGCTGCTTTCAATAGTTAACATTAGAGCATCACCTACTTGGTAGTCCTAATAAAGAAACTTCCCCTACCTGAGCCTCACTCTAGCGGGGTATTGATAAGTGAGCCCGAGAAGTTCTCTACCACATTTGGGTGTGAATTGGAATGATAGCTCCTTCATCTGGCAGTTTATACAACCAAGCCCATTCTTAGGATGTTTTGGAATCTAACTTTAAATATATTTCTTTAGTAACACATTTCCCTCACTTTTATGCTGGGTTGAACTTCTTTCCTTCATATGGACAAACTTGTCTGCTTATATTCTCATAGCATGCGTGCTTATGTGCATGCATACTATTCATGTGTGCATGCATGTATGTGTGTTTTTGTTTCCTTGATTCCTATGCCACATGATAATAAAGCTGCTGATTTTATCACCTTCCTAAAACCCAATTTTCTAGAAATTCCTGAACCCAAGTATTTGTTTTGATCCAAACCATGAAGCCAAATAAAGCACTTACCCTTGATAAATTCACCCTGGTCTAGGTCTAATAATATTCCTGCCCTATTAAATAAACTCTAGTAATATCTTATTACCTTTGTGATTGCTCAACTAGCATTAATTAGTCACCTATTGTGTATCAAGATTTTAGTCTTCTGGTATTTAAAAATCTTCATAACCTGTCTCCTTCCTTTTAGGCTTCTTATATATCATTCCTTTACACATATACTTCATTCTGTTCTCTTTGTGTTCCTCACATATAATTCTTTCTTTCTAGCATTCATGCCTTTTTACTGGTCAACCCCCATGCTTGGAATACTCTACCTCCTCCCCTATGCCTTTTAGAATTCCTGGATTCTTTCAAAACTTGGCTGAAATGTCATATTTTGTGGGTGGCCTTTTCTCATTTTGCAGTGCTAGTGCCTCACTCTTTAAGGTTTAAGGTAACTTTCTATCTATTCTGTGTATATATTGTATATATTACATGTACCCATTTATGTACATTCCAGAATATGAATTTCTGGAGTGTTTTTGACCTCAGTACTTGGTAAAGTGCCTGCACATGGTAAATGCTTAATAAATACTTGTTTGACTGATTTATTGATTGATAGAAAGAGTTCTTATGGACTACACACTAGACATCATATACACAACAAGTTGGGACAAATCAAGCAAGGGCACAGAGTTTGACCCAAGATATGAACCTTGGATGGGTTTGAAAGCAGCTACACCTAAAGTAAATGAAGAGAACAAGGTCCTCCCCTGTCCTCCACATATCCATGCTGAAAAACAAGAATTCATTCAATTTCACTTTCCCAAAATGATAATTCTTCACATTCTAGGTACTTGTGATCTTCAGTATAGAACTACAAGCCCCTAATTATTGTGAATTCCACATATGTGACTTTTACAAACTCTGTTCTACAAAGAGAAAGCAAGTGCCCAAGAGTTCTATGGTGTGCAATCAATGAGTCTATCTGGACAAATAATCTGGGGTACAAAAGCCCATTGGCCCTAAATGAGTCTAAATGGTGAGGTATTCAGAATAAGACAGAAACAAAGAGCAATTCAAAGAAAGAAACAGAACAGGGAGATAAAATGGAGAAAGTGAGGGATGGATGGAAAGAAAGAAGAAAGGAGAAATGGAGTGAGAGAAAGTAAAAAAATGAAATTAATAGAGAGAGCTAGCAGGTTTCTATTAAAAACTATTTTTTTCCCAGATGGTTATTTTCAAGTGTAGGTCAAGCAAAACCCGCTTTTCGGTGCTAAATTACCCTCGTCTAAGAGGCATAATTTCTTTGATCCTCATTTAGCTGGAAATTCGAGCCAAGCAGGCTTATGTCAGCATTTTAGTTCACTTCATCTTCTTCTGTGGCAGTTTATTTAAAATGAATACTTTCACTCAGGTCATGCGAAAAATCCATAATCTTTCTTTGCTCATTTTTTTTAAAGCCTTAAAATTATGCCCTTCTTGAATAGAGGATGAAACACCCAAATGAGTTTTTTAGGGATAATGCTCATTGTCTTGGTGGCTTCCTCCTGTTAACCCAAGGATTTTTGGTGGGTTTTTTTTGCATTATTCATTAGGGGAGGCCAAGCGCTATTATAATGTTTAGGTTTGAGTTTTGTGGGCGAAATTCATAAAACTTGCATCATTTATTCTCTCCCTCTCTCACTAACTCAAGATAGGAATGTGGAAAGACCTAGAATTTGAGGTGAGCTTGGGGATATTTCAAACACACACACACAATATTCCCAAGATCACTATATATGTAAACACATATATACACATACATTTATGTATATACATAGAGACTTGCTCCCTCCAGAATGAATCTCCCTTAAAAAAGAAAAATGATTAAGCCAGTTTATTCAATATAATTAGGACATCTTGTAATATCTATAGTATTCTGCACACATAGCTTCTCTGCCATGAGGAAAGAAGTATGTCTTTTCATTCATACTCCAAGATTAAATTGTGTATGTTTTGTTTTTTTCTGATTACTCACTTTGGCTTCCTTTTGGTTATTGATACAATTTTGACACTTTTTAAAAAATAGAAAGCTAGCATGGTGTAGTGGATAGAGTACTTACCTCAAAGGTGGAATGGGACTAGGTACAATGCAGTGGTTACAAGGTTGGACCTAGAGTGAAGAAAACCCAAGTGCAAATGTCATCAGTTTCCTCATCTGACAAATGAGCATAATAATGTCACCTACCTTCCAGAGTTGTTATGAGGATAAAATGAGTTATTTGTAAACACTTTGCAAACTTTAAAGATCTAATTAAATGCTATTATCACCTTTCCATACCTTAATCAACTAAGAAACCAATCTAGATGAGTAGAAAAAGTTTCCTCACCATTATGTTCCATATACCAGTAAAATTACATTCCTGGGCCCTATGACATTTTTTTTAATTGTCCTGCTTCTGAGAGGAAAATTTTCCTCCTAAAAATTAACACTAAAATAAAGAACTTGCCCTTTTGCATTTGGCTCTAAATGATCATTCACTTGATTATTACTCCTCATTTGATTTTAATTTACTAATCTGGAAAATAATTTTGTGATTTGATTAACGAAACTGAAAATCCACCTGGTATGTGGAGCATTATGTGGAGGAAAGATAAGGTCACTCTACAGAAATCATTAAATGAGTTATTGAGAAAAAGAATATTTTACATTCAATTATTCTTCTGTTTGATGAAAGAAATCAGTTTAAACTGGGTCCAGAAGCTTTAAAGAGTGTCAGAGGCTCATGTCTACCAACCTTCTGTAGTAGATATAGGATCAAAATAATAAAACTGAAAAGGAACTCAGAGCTCATATAGTCCAAACTTCATACTTTACAGATGGGGAAATTAAAATTAGTTAAGGTTTACTAGCTTTTCCATGGTCATATATGTAGCAAGTGACAAATTTGGGAGTTGAACCCATACCTTCTGACTCCAAATCCAGTCAGATTTCCACTTTACCATACCTTGAAAAGAGCTCTCAGAGAGGTTATCATTTGTTTGTTCATATAGCAAATGCATCATTACCTGAATGATACAATCCTAGACCCCAATCACTAAGCCTCATTTTTTTTGATTGAAGGGGAAATAAGAATATTGGGAATTGAATTATGCTTTCAATTTCCATCTCTTAGTAAATTCAAATTCTGTTAGTACTCAATAGCCACAGAAATGGCATTTCAGGAACTGGCAAGATGGTGAAGTGACTGTTCTCTAAACTTCAAACATAAAGCATTTAAAAGGAAGAAAAATGGTGCCCTAGGTATAATTAAAACTGAATTCACAAGATAAGACAGAAACTCTGAATAAAGAGAAAAAAGAACATCATCAAAACTCATCGAAGTTAAATAGTCAGAGCTCCCACTTGGCAAATTCTGCCTCCTTCTAACCATTTCATTTCACACCTCAACACAAATAACCCCAGAAGTTTGTGCTTCAGAGTGCAGCTGTAGGATCCCCATCTGGTCAACTTTGACAGTGAATCTGCCTAACTCCTTATTCCATAAAAGGAGGTTTACATTAATTTTTCCAAGTTCTGTGAAGAAAGGGGAAGCAATTAGAAAAGAGAAGACCAAAGATGCAGGTCACAGAATGGAGCAGCAGCCTAGAGAGAAAAAAAGGACTACAGGAAAAAGGACTAGAAATTCAGCTACAGTCAGCATTCTTTTCTCACAGCTTGCCCTGGGTAGAGGCATTGTCCAAGTAACCAATCCCTAGGTTATGAACTAAGAACATATAGCCTCAGGGTGCTACATGGTGGTGGAAGAAGGAGAGGGGGAAGAGTGTGGACAAACAAGAAATACATGTGACTAGCAAATTAAGAGAAGGGAAAGTTAGGTAGCACAGTAGATAGAGTACAGAGCCTGGAGTCAGGAAGACTCATCTTCATGAGTTCAAATCTAGCTTAGCCATATCTTACTAGCTCTATGACCCTGGAGAAAACATCTAACATTGTTTGCCTCAGTTTCCTCATCTGTAAAATGAGTTGAAGAAGGAAATTATTTTAGCAATATCTTTTTCACAAAACACCCAAATGGGATCACAAAAAAATAGAACACGACTGACCAACTAAACCATAAGCTAACTGAAATGACAACAACACAAAATTAAAAGAGAGGTTAAAACATTCAAAGGTCAGGGGGGAAAAGGGAGTTGAAATCTAACTCACAAAAATAGCACAAGGAATCATAAAAACAGAAGGAAAATTGAACATATATGCAAAAAGAAACCAGAGGACAATAAACAAGCATCATATCATGAAAGAAAATGAACCAACATTCCCTAATCACCAAGAAAATTTTGTAAACTATTTAGAGGTCAGAGAAAAGATATTCTGGAATCTTTCACATGAGAAATAAAATAGTTAGAAGAAAAAATTGGCAAAGAAATTGGATGGAAATCAGAATTTTCTTTGTAGAATTAAAGAATAAGAAAATAATAGTTACAACAGGAGCATGGAGAAATTAAAAGATATACAAACATTCTCTCCAAAAATAGAGATTCTGACAAAGATAATGACAGATTTGGAACACACACACACACACACACACACACACACACATTGCATGAGAAAAAAGGAAATGAAACAATAATAAAACAAAGCAAATTCTCATTAAGACATAGATATGATAGGTAATTTAAGAATTCCAAATATTCCAGAAAAGCATAACAATTTTTTAAAAAGTACCATGCTATAGAAACAACACAAGAAAACTCTGCTATGTCACCAAAACAAGGTTGTAACCTTCTAATACAAGTGAATGTTTAGACAGGTGAAAATTCTACTGACACCCAAGAAAGAATATGTAAAACTTCTAATGAGGGTTATAGTTTGGGGACAGTAGATTTGAAGGCAAGGAGACCTCTAGACTAAATACTTGAGTAGGGGCAGGGCACGATTCTCACATTCCTGACTGCAATAATGGAGAAACTAGAGAGGAAAAGGTACCAGAGCAGATATGGATCTTAGTGGTAATGGGGAACTGCAGAACTATTTCAGTGACTCATGACAAAATAAATGTAGCTTCTACCCAGTCCTATGAATTTACTGACAGTAGGCTGTTGGGCAAAGAGACAGTCAAATCTGATTTGTGACTAGGCTGCATCTGAGTCATCCACTGTCTCCAATCAAGTCATGATACCGCCATCAATTCCGTCTTCCTTCACAATTAATCAATTGATAAGCATTCGTTAAGTTCTATAAATGTGCCAGACATTGTGCTAAGCACTAAGGATACAAAGACAAATGTGAAAGTCTCTGTCCTCAAAGAGTTTATATCTGAATAGGGGAGACAACATGAAATTATAGAAATATATACATAGTGTATGCAAAATTAATACAAGGTTGTTTGGGGAAGGCATTAGAAGTTCCTTAATTTTGAAAGGACAGCATTCTGTGAGGAAGAGGTAAGGAAGCAATGTATTCCAGGCATGGGGAGCAGCCAATGGAAAGTCATGAAAACAGAAGATGGAATGATATGTATGCAGAACAATGAATAGGCCAGTGTGGCTGAACTGCAAAGTGAGAGGAAAAGGGTGAAAAATAACATAACTGAAAAGACTGGGAAGGGACAGGTGATAAAAAAAATTTAAATGTCAAGTAAAGGAATGAACATTGGTTTAGAGGCAAAAGGACGAGTGTCTAAGTGGCTGAGGTCAGACTCCTGGTAAGTTTGGTATTGGATTAGAGACACTTACAGGTCATTCAATGTTTAATGAAAAGAGATGCAATAGAAGAGATTGGTAGTAAGTCCTACCTATAGAAAATGATTCTAAATACAGTAAGGCAATCCAGTGTAGGGAGGATGCAGTCCCTGTTGTGACTCAGAGTCAAGCTAATTAGACATCTCCAGGCTCTTCTCCCCACCTTTCTCCAAGGAAGAGTTTCATTCCTACAAGGAAGGGAAGCAAGAGGTTGGGGTCAGATGCTATCACTCTGTGTCCTTAGTGAGGGAGTATAAGTCTAAAAGTACTTCTATCTGCTCTCCTAAATATTGTTAATCTGTCATCAAGATCAATCCCCTAATTTTACAGATGAGGAAACTGACAGAGTAAGTTTAAGTGACTTTTTCAGAGTCCCATACTAATAAATGTTAGAGGCAGGATTCGAAGCCAGATCTCTCTGAGTCCAAGTGTAGAGGTCAGTCCACTATGTCTTGCTACCTCAATCCCATCATTTTACAGATGAGGAAACTGAAGCCCATATATTTTGTCATATTCAAGCTCATAGAAATAGCAAATAAAAGAGCTGAAATTCAAACCCAGGTCTTCTAATCTTATATCCAGCTATCTTCAGGCATGGATAGCTTCACTTTGAATTTTTGTTTTGGAAAAGTCTGATCTCTCTCTCTCTCGATCTCTCTCTCTCTCTCTCTCTCTCTCTCTCTCTCTCTCTCTCTCCCTTCTCTCTCTCTCTCTCTCTCTCTCTCTCTCTCTCTGTATGTGTCTGTCTGTCTATATATATATATATATGAGCATATAGATATAGATAGATAGATATAGGTAAATAGATAAATAGATAGATAACCCTTTTTTTTACTAGCTGAGTGACTCTAAGCAAGTCATTTAATCTCTCTGTGCTTCAAATTCTTCATTTGTAAAATGAAAAAGTTTCACTTGATGACTGCTAAGACCCCATCCAGCTCTAAATCTATGAGTCTATAATTATTTTCCATAGACCAAAACAATTGCATTTATATAATTGAAATTTTGAGGCAGAATTTGAGATATTGAAAAGGTGGCTAATTTGTGTGATATGTAAGAACAGACCTCAGGGAAATTGTGATGCCAGTGAATAGGAATGAAATAATTATCCCTCAACCATGTGTTAGCTAACTAATGTAATATACTCTTCCATGTAATGCCTTAATGCTTTAATGCAGTTAAAAGGTACACTTTCCTTAAAAAACTGGGTACTGCAAGTATTGTAGAGGATTTGGAGGGATAGTCATCAGGTACTCTTTTAAGATCTTTTGTATTAACCACGTAAAAAAGGTACTTATTTCATTATTATGTGTATTTTTCGTTCATTTCAGTCATGTTCAATTCTTTCCTACCCCATTTGGTGTTTTCTCAGGAAAGATACCAAGTCATTTAAACATTTGCCTTAGTTTTCTCACTTGTAAAATCAACTAGAGAAGGTAATGGCAAATCACTCCAGCATCTTTGCCAAGAAAATCCCCAATGAGGTCACAAGGAGGTGGATATGGCCAAAACAACGAAACAATAAAAATCTATTCATCCATCTTCACCAGGGGTATAAAACTATTGCAACTATTCTTATCTCCCAGCATATGGTGTTCATAAGCTTGAAAGGCAGTACGATTAGTGGTAAAAGTACTGGATTTGAAATTAGGTCTCTCTCTCTCTCTCTTTCTCTCTCTCTCTCTCTCTCTCTCTCTCTCTCTCTCTCTCTCTCTCTCTCTCTCTCTCTCTCTCTCTCTCTTTCTCTCTCTCTCTCTCTCATTTTTTGTATGTGTGTATACAGCAAGTCAGCGGATGTAAAATTAGCACACACTAATGATAATGATAATAATAGCTTACATGCATTTATATAGCACTTTACGATCTGTAGAACACTTTCTTTGCAAAATCTTTGCTGTGAATTATGTAATAAACATATAATACTCCCTGCAGAAATATACTGGAGTGGCTCTTTCCCCAGGTGGAGATGTCTTCTGACTGTTTCTCATTGTTATTGAAGATGCTTTTAATTGGTTCCTGATCTGAAATTTCATGGATAGACTAAAGGATAAATCCCTTCCTTTCTGATGTCTTCTTCCTACTGGCTTAAGACTGTTAAAATGGATCTCTGAGCTCCAGAGAGCAAGAGGAGTGTGGTGACCACCCTCTCCCCATCCAGGTTATAAACCATGAGATCACAGCTTATGTCTGTGATGGTCCACCTCTGGTTTGTGATTTCTTCCCTTTGGTATAGGGATGTGTGAAATTTTGAAAAGAAGCTCACATCTTCCTTCCTTCTTCTTGGGCACATAAGCCATGGTATTTCAGTTATCAGTACACCTGTGGCAGAAACAGTAACAAAAGCAAATTTGTGGACAGGAGAAAAGTAGCTCAGAGAGAAGGAAGACAAGAAGAAAAAAAGAGACCATTTTTTGTTGATAATATTGGACTTAGTAGAGATGAAATACAAAATCAGTAATAAGCAGTCCTGTTGAAAATTTCCAAAGTTTGAACAATAGCCTCTCAACTGATTTTAATCATTCTATGAGTACTCATTGCTTAATATTAACCCTTCTCCGTGGGAATACAACTACTTTTTGCATACATGATGCATACGTGATGCATGATGCAAAGTAAAAAGTTTATTTTCTCTCACTAAGAAGGGCGAGAGAAGGGTGGGGAACCTGCAGTCTCAAGGTCATAGGTAGTCCTCTAGGTGCTCCAGTGTGGCCCTTTGACTGAATCCAAACTTCAAAGAACAAATTCCCTTAATAAAAGAATCTGTTCTACAAAATATGAACTGAGTCAAAAGGCTGCATTCAAGGACCCAGAAGGCCACATGTGGCCTCGGGGCTGCAAGTTTTCTATCCATGAGAATGGACTAGAAATTGAAATAGAATTGTTCCTAAGCAATATGAAGTGGAGGTGGCATTAAAACTCTGAGAATCTTCTTTCCCTATGGAGAAGACCAATAACTACCAACCAGTGGAGTTAAAACAGTCTTCATGGGGAAATAAAGGACAAGGATTGTTGAAGGCCACCAGTCATATGACTGGCCACTGTGTGCAGCAAAATATTATAACTTACATTTTACAAATGGGAAAAATGAAGCTTAGAGAAGTTAAGTGACTTGTCCAAGGCCACATAGCTAGTAGTAAGCACTGTACTTAAACCTAAGTCTTCGAATTTCAAGATCTTTGTTCTTTTCACTATGCCTTGCTATTTTCATTTGAGCTTTGACATGTATTAGAGTTCATCAGTGAGTGACCTCTCATCCCTTAGTCCTACCCCATACCCACCATTCCTGGAGTGGGAATAGAGGCATGATAAGATATAAATGTATCCTAGATTAGATTTGGAAACTGCATACCTCATCTCAAACTTCTTTCAGTATTTCTATAAGGGTGAAACATAGTAAATAAATAATGTCACACTTTTTCACGTGTTTACTAAACTTCAGCTGAACTTTTTCTCTTTTTTTATTCTTTGTTATAAAGGATGTCTCTCTAGACAGGGAAGGGGGTAGAGGTATGGTGGAAAATGATTTAAAAGCAAAAGATACTGATAATATCTTTAAAAAAATATAATTATCCTCTTGTTCCATTTCCTTATCTCTTTTTAAAATTATCCTCTCTTGGTCTATACAGATGTCTTCCAGAATAATTAAACCTTCATTTTAACAGATATAACTTTTCATCCTTTGATATTCTTTCTGTTGTATCTGAAATACAAGCAACTTCAGTTTCTTGATTCCAAAGATACCAATGACAGCCCATTCATGACAGTTCATTCTACTCTCATCCACATCTTCTCACAAGTTCACCCTTGTGGTAGATGCAGAGGTCTTCCCCACATTTTGTTGACATTAAGATGTTGTCTTTTGCCTCTCTTATATGACTGGGTATCTGTGCTGGGTATTTTTTAATTGTACCTTAACATTTAATAGCTATGTGACTATATTAAAGAGAGGTCCCTCTATACAGAGACAGGAATGTCTGTCTGTCTATGTATCTATCTATCTGTCTATCTATCTACGTATCTATCTATGTATCTATCTATGTATCTATCTGTCTGTCTCTGTCTATCTATCTATCTGTCTGTCTATCTATCTATCTATCGATTGATCGATCTACTTACCTGTCTTTCCATCTGTCTGTCTGTCTGTCTATACACATATATTTGTCTATTTATGTAGAGAAGATTTAAATGTGTACATTTACGTTACTACACCTTTCAAATTGGAATAGTTCTATTTTTAAAAGGAGCAGAAATAGAAAATCTGTGTCAGGAACATTGATATGATCCATTTGTGATGAAACAGTCTTTCAGATAAAATATTGAGGAGGTAAACAGACTGTTCTGATGAACAGATAAAAACTACTCCTCAGATGAATGTTACTGCAAAAGACTGTTTGAAAACAGATCAATGACTGAGGTTACAATACTGACAGGGTATTATGATACAGTGCCATAGTTGTATATGATTGTTTTTAGAGATTTCATTTTTTCCTCAGATATTTTATTGAATTTTTTCCTATGTAATACACAGAAACAAAATTTTTAAAACATTTTTACATGCAGAAGTATATTCTTTAGTTTTTCTCCTGGTCCCACAGATAAAATCTGTCTCAGTTGGCAATTCCCTTATGTCAAAAGGTATGACTAACAGTAGGAAAGTAAAAAGTTGTGGCTATATAGGCCTCATTAAGGGAGGGACCAGAGTCATGAGGTCAGTCATGTAGGCTCAGTTACCAGGGATTCAGATTTTTGAGCCAATGGGCCAAAAAATAAGAGGTTGCATTCAGATAAAAAGTTAAAGTTAGCACTGGAGCTCAGTGTACAATAGAAGAGCCATGGTCTTGTGTCAGTCAGAAGGGTTAAAATAGGAACTCCATTCAAACAAATATTATGATAATTCTAAAAGGGAAGTGCTATTTGCAGAGGGCAATTAGCTGATGCAGCGTATAGAAGTTTGAGATGAGTATACAGTTTCCAAATCTAATCTAGGATACATTTATATCTTATCATGCCTCTACTCCCACTCCAGGGTCTGGAGTCAGAAATACCTGAGTTCAAATCTCGTCTCAGAAACTTACTAGCTGTGCAATCCTGGACAAGTCACTTAAGTCTTTTTGCCTCAGTTTCCTTATCTGCATAATGAGTTGGAGAAGGAAACAGCAAATTTCTGATACATTTGTAATAACAAGAGTTGGATATGACTGAAATAACTAAACCACAACAAAATTTTTAGAAAGAGCATTGCATCTGCCTCTAGAATTAACATTTTCCTGAATCTCAAAGCTCCTCAGGATTTTCTTCTCCTTCTCTCTCCTCCCTCACTGCATTGATTCTGTAACCCATTGTGTGAATACAAAGCCCTTTCTTTTTTTTATTTTTAGCATTTTAAAGGTTATTAACGGGTATGATAGAGCCAGCTCAAATCAGTGCCATAATAGCTGATTATCAAATTTTCAGTGGGGAATTTATGCCAGGGCAGTTAGTAAATTATATAAATCCATGCTTAGTTTATTGTATAGATGAGTGTCTACAATTAAGGAAGTGAAAGAGAAAATGTTAGCAATATAGAGAAACATAGAAGTGTCATGTGCATACATCCTTATTTTCTGAAGAGTCAGTTGTTAAATGTTTACTAGTATACCCTGCGTTATAACTGACTCAATTACAAACTTTGTCTACCTCTAACTGTTATTTATACCAATAAGCTATGGAATTGGAAGAAAGACTAATAACAGCTCCCAGAAGCAAAGCCCTGGGTTCTTCCTACAGCTTCCATTTCATAATGGGGCTTCCATCTAGAATGAGCAGACAATTGCCATCCACTGTGGGCTATGAATAGACTATAAAATTTTCTTGTAAATACCAGAAAGAAAATAAAGTGCTATTCAATGTCCCCCGGGCATCAATATCTTTATATTCTCCCTTTTCAAGTAGATACTATTGACCCTTAAAATGTTGTTTTATTTTTATGGGAAAACCACACTCTACCAGTGACACAATTGTTGTGATTCCACAGGAATTCTCCTAATTTCTGAAAAGGAAGGTATAGGACAGAGTTTATATATTCATTAAATACTTTCCATGGTCCATGCAAGACATACCTTTTATCATATGTGTTGATATGGGGAAGCTAGTGGTACAGTAGACAGGACGCCTTTTTTTGGAGTCATGAAGACCTACATTCTAATCCTGCTTCAGACAGTTACTATCTGTGTGATCCTGGTTAACTCACTTAACCACTTACTGTCTCAGTTTTCCTATATGCAAAATGCAGATAATATCCTCTACTTCCCAGAGTTCTTATAAGGATAAAATGTGTGTTTATCCATATCAATATCAATATTTCTATCTATCTTTATCATCTATCTCTACCTATGCATTGAATTATTATGCAAAATAAGCTACTTTTGCTGAGTCAGTATGAGTGACTCCTTTTTAAATAGTTGTCTTTAGACTTTATATACATAACAGCTGGTTTACATGGGATGGCAATGAACATTCAATAATTCCATCTCATAATTTCTGTTGTTATTTATTTGTTTTCAACTGCATCTGACTCTCTTTAGAAATTTTCTTGGTGAAGGTACTAGAGTAGTTTATTATTTCTTTTTCTAACTCATTTTTACAGATGAAGAAACTAAGGAAAACAGGCTTAAGTGATTTGTCCAGGGTCATCCAGCATATGAGGTCAGATTTAAACTCAGAAAGATGAGTCTTCTTGAATTCAGACCTGCAGTTACACTGCAGCATTACATACCAACCAAAATACTTAAGGAAGATCTGAGTCGGTCCTAAATCCATCTTTTCTTTGAAACATATTTAACCAGAATTGTCTTTCCTTTATATGGAAGTTACTTCTATCTATAAAAGCAGCTTGTTTGATTTAGGGCCCTTTCTCACCCAACATTGCTGACTTGATGTGCTATGATAAATTCCCTTTGTGTCTGTTGCACTAGATTGAAAGAGTAGTGCAGTTCAATGCAGGCTTCACTGGCACAGCCCTGGGTCCAGCAAACCATAAGCAGCTTGGAGTGACTGAATCCACAATGGCAGCAGCAGCAGCAGTGGCAACTTTGGGAGCTCTCAGTGCACAGATGGACTATTTGGAAGTCAACTATTTTAACTTCCAGGAGCCAAGATGGTGGAGTAAGGAGTAAATCCCTTTCACCTTTCCTTATTGCCATTGAAAAACCAAGAAAATACTATCCCAGGAAAAATACTTTAACAATGGACCCAGAATAAAGATGGGGTGCAGCAGATTTTTAGCTTGAGAAGCTTGAGGATTAATGGGAAATGATCTCTAATGCTGTGCTGAAGGGAACCAGTACAGGACCAGAGGTGTCCTGGCAAGCCAACTGCAAGCCCCACTTCATCATATTGAGGGAAATCCTGAGCCCCATGGTGTTGGAGCAAACCAGCTCCAAGATCAGGACCCAAGAGTACCTTGGCACAGTCAATGGAATCAGTAGACGCCAGCATGTAGGACCACCAGGAGCACTATTGAACAAGGGTCCACCAGCAGTTGAACCTACCCATCCTCTAGCACAGCCTCAGGTGACAAAGGAACATCCAGTGACCAGACCACTCCCTCTCCCATTCCCCAACCTGTGAACTTCAGTGTAACCTCAGGGAATTGCAGAAAAACCTCACTTGGTCTCAGCACACACCAGCTGCTACCACAACCTCCAGCTCACCACCAGGCAAGCTACCAGACCTCTATAGTTTCCATCTATCAGGCCCCAGAACACAAAGCCAGTAGCCAGGCCCCTAGCCCCCAGAATAAGAAGCATGAAATAGTGGCCCCTGTGCCCCAGAAGTAAAGATCAACTTCAAAAGCCAGGAAAATGACAAACACTATGAACAAAAAGCAACAAAGAAAAACAATGACCACAGAGAATTATTACAGTGACAGGGAAGATCAAACCATGAGTTTCAGAAAGGACAACTTTGTCAATATACCCACACTCATATCCTCAAAGGGGAATATGAAATGTTTTCAAGCCCCAAAACCCTTCTTGGAAGAGTTCAAGAAGGAATTTAAAAGTCAAATAAGAGAGGGAGAAGAAAGATTGGGAAAAGAAATGAGAAATATGCAAGAAAGAGTGAATAGCTTGGAAAAGGAAGGACAAAAATTGATTATAGAAAATAAGCCCTTAAAAAATACAGTTGATCAAACGGAACAAAAGTACACTGAAGAAAACAAGTTCTCAAAAAGTAAGATTGGCCAAATGGAAAAGGAGGTACAAAAACTAATTGATGAACACAATTCATTAAAAATTAGAATTAGACAAGTCAAGTGAATGACTCTGTAAGACATCAAGAAGGAGTCAAGCAAGATCAAAAGAATGAAAAAAATAGAAGAAAACATAAAATGCCTCATTGGGAAAAAAAATTGACTGGAAAATAGATCCAAGAGAGATAATTTGAGAATTATTGGTCTACCTAAAATCCATGATTAAAAAAAAGAGCAAGGACAGCATTTTTCAAGAAATCATCCAGGAAAACTTCCCTGAGTTCCTAGAAGCAGAGGGTAAAAAAGTAATTGAAAGAATCCACGGATAACCTACTGAAAAAGATCCCAAATTGAAAATGTCACAGAATATTGTAGCCAAATTTCAGAATTATCAGGTCAAGGAGAAAATACTGTAAGTAGCCAGAAAGAAACAATTCAAATATCATGGAACCACAGTCAGGGTTATGCAACTTCTACATTAAAAGATAGCAGGGCATGGACTACAATATTCCATAAGGCAGTGTTATTCAATAAGGACAAACTGTTATCCTCCCTACATGGGAAAATGATACTTGTAACTCTTGAGGACTGTGTCTTTATTATGACATTTAGAAGGTAAATACATAGACAGAGAGTGTGGTTATAAGTTGACTTTGATGTTAGAATAAAAAAACCTAATTAAGTGTGGAGAAGAGGAAAGGAGGAGGCAGAAAAGGGTAAAATACATCACATGAAGAGGCACAAAGACAGATTACAGTAGAAGGAAATAAGGGAGGGTGATGGGCATTGTTTGAACTTACTCTCATCAGATTTGGCTCAAGGAGGGAATAACATACTCAGTGAGGCATAATATAGGCAGCAGGAAGGGAAATGGGAAAGAAAATGTAAGGGGTTGACAGATGGAACCTCCTCAAAAATTGACAATGTACTAGGGCATAAAAACTTGACAATCCAATGAGGAAAGACAGAAAAATTAAATGCATCTTTTTCAGATCATGATGCAATAAAAAATTCATGTAATAAAAGGTCATGGAAAGCTAGACTAAAAATTAATTGGAAACACAATAATCTCATTCTAAAGAATGAGTAGGTCAAACAATAAAACATAGAAAACTGCATCCAAAGAAATCATAATAATGAGACAATATACCAAAACTTATGGGAGGCAGCAGAAGAAGTTCTTAGGGGGTATTTTACACCTCATGGCTTACATGAATAAAATAAAGAGGAAATCAGTAAATTGGGCATGCAACTAGAAAAAGAACAAACTAAAAAAAACCCCAACTAAATACCAAATTAGAAATTCTGAAAAACAAAGGAGAAATTAACAAAATTGAAATTAAGAAAAGTATTGAACTAATCAATAAAACTAAGACCTGGCTTTATGAAAAAATTAATAAAATAAATGTCTTTGGTTAATTTTAAAAAAGAATGAAGAAAACCAAATTACCTGTATCAAAAATAAAAAGGATGAATTCACCACCATGAAGAGGAAATTAAACAATAATTAGGAACTATTTTTTCCGACTCTATGGCAATAAATTTGACAATCTTAGTGAAATGGATGAACACTTACAAAAATAGAAATTACCCAGATTAACAGAAGAGGAAAGAAAATAACTCACCCCGTTACAGAAAAATAAATAGAACAAGCCATAAATGAACTCCCTAGGAAAAAATATCCAGGGTCAGATGAATTTACAAGTGAATTCTATCAAACATTTAAAGAACAATTATTTCTAATACTATATAGGCTATTTGTGAAAATAGGCAAAGGATAAGTCCTATCAAATTTTATGCAACAAATAGGATACTCTTACCTAAACCAGGCAGAGCCAAAACAGAGAAAGAAAATCATAGATCAGTTTTCCTAATGAATAAAGATGCAAAAAGTTTAAATAAAATCTCTTTATGCTTTTCCCTGAGTTTGCTTTGTTAATCTGAGCAATACCTAAATGAAGATTTCTTTTCACATACGTATGTTCAGGGAGTGTAGAGTATGTTGCAGGGAGGACCAGTACATTTGGTGTGATAGCTGCCAAGCCTTTTTCATGGTTCTTTCCACCTTTGATGTGCACCCGTTCCAATCAGCTCTCACCTGTGGCTCCAAAAAGGTGCAGTATGCCCAGCAGCCACACCTGGATAAACTGTTTCAGCAGATGGGCCAAACCAGGTTGAGGGTAAGCAAGGGGTCTCCAACCCATTGGTGAGTTAGGGGGTGTCTACCCCAAGCATGTGAAGACTTCCCCTGGTGGAATGGGAGGATGAGAACAATTTGTTCAAATGGCCATGAAGATAGCTGAAGCAGGCGATGTGGAGCCCTTAGAGCTTGGTTAGGCACCTAAGACACCAAGGTCATCCACTGCATCCTGAGCCATTGCCAACCATCTTGACTCTGTCCTGCCACTGGACCATGATGACTCTGGAGGAGAGAATGAGGCTGATGATTCCATGCATCTCTGTCTCACTTAAATCCAATTTATGCACGAATCAAAAGACATCACCCATAATATTTTGCTATTATGCCTCAAAGTCCTGGGACAACAAACGTGATAAAGTAGCAGGTGTGGATACACTGGTTGCTGTAGTCACAACTCTGCAAACAGGCAGCCCAGGTCATAGGATCGTTTCTCAGTGGAAGCAGTAGTGTGACTCAGCAGCCCCCTGAATGCCCAAGAAGCCTTTTAAGGATCACACTGCTCACCTCCTGGTGTGAGGAAGGGGGCTGGAAAAGGTGCCCTAAAAATTGTCTGCTTACTTGACCCTGGCCTGATTACTTCAGCAGGTGGGAATTCCACTCTGCAGTTGAAATGCATGCCTGCCTATCTATCTTTCTATCTATCTATCTCTCTATCTAAATATCTATCTATCTATCTATCTATCTATCTGTCTGTCTGTCTATCTACGAGTCTATCTTTCTATCTATCTATCTAATCATTCTGCAAACTATGTTATTCAATTACAATTAAAATTATATTGTAGTGGACAGAACTCCAGAGAGAATGAGGAATGAACTTCTCTTTGCTCTGTCCTACAAGACAGAGTCAAACCTCTGTGAAACTGGAATCAAAATCATTCTGCTTGCTCTAAGATGTTTCCTTCCATATCCAGATCTCAAGTTTTCAGTTAGATTACATGGGACAAATTTCCATGACAAGCCTAGAATTTCTTTTTGAAATGCCATTGATATTATTAATGGACCATGTGAGATACACTGTGGAGAAGATGAAGAATTGAAGCCTGAAGAATAAAACCCAAAAAATCCTCAGTATCATATCAAATTATATTTGTAAAATATACTCATTAAACATCCAAGTCCTGTCCTAATTCTGTGTTAGAGTGAGGGGGATCCGAGTTTTTGAAAATTTATGCTACTAAATCAAAAAACCCTTCCAGATGCCACCAATTCAATTCAATTTAATTTAATTCAGCAAACATGAATTAAGTGCTTTTTATTTGACAAGGGCTGGGCAAAGTGCTGCAGATATAAATAAGAAAAAGAAAGGCAGCTCCTGTCCTCAAGGAGCTAATAATCTAAAGTAGGAAGATAAAACACCAAAATCAACTGAAAAGTGGGGAGAGGGAGACTAGGGAATATGATGTTCCATAAAGTTGAAACCGAGGAAAACTGTTGACAAAAAAAAATGGAGAGTTTCCACTAAGCTGGAACAGTGTGAATCCAGGCCCAGTGTCAAACTCTTGGTCATCTGAGGACAACTTAATTAAATTAGGAGAGCTTTGTCACCAGTTTGGTTTCAAGGTGATGTTTTATAGTTTCTTACTTTTGTTGTTTGATGGCGGTGGGGGTGGTGGTGTTGGTGGTGTTTTTATTTTGCCGCAGTGATTTGGGAAGGTATCTTATAAAGTATGAAGAATTTATCCTCTATTGGAAGAGTATCACAGGTGCATAGATTAAGAGCTATAATGGGGCTTGGATGACCTACATTTATAAAATTATAGATGGAGTCTGAAAGCAAGAGAAAAAGGGGTTAGGGAGAAACTGGTTTATGAAATTACAGTGTAGTCTGGGGACATAAAGTGAGCATAGACAAAACAACGAACAATGCAGAAAGTGCTGAACTATTTGCTGGAGAATATAAATGTCAATTACAGTTCCATTTATAGTATACATGTCATAAATGTTGCGTAAATGTCACATAATATAAATGTAATTTATACATGTCTTTGAGACATAACAGTTGTGGAACACTGGGCTCCAGGACCAAATATAAAATCTTCTATTTTGTATTCAAAACCCTATAACCTGCATCCTCCCCACACACACCTTTCCATTCTCTTTACATTTTACAACTCCCTCCCTACCTTTTGCACTCATACAGCCTGTGATTCAGTGATAAGGGCCACCTTGTTTTTTGAACAAGATATTCCATCTTCTGATTCAGTGTATTTTCAATGGATTGCTCTCCTTCCTCATTTCACCCTACTGGTTTCCCTGACTTCCTTCAAGTCACAACTAAAATGCTATCTTTTTTTTTCTTTTAATATATACGTTACTTATTTTTCAGTTCTTAACATTCACTTCCATGAGAATTTGAATTCAAAATTTTCTCCCCAACTCTCCCCAGACTCCACCCCAGGACAGTATGCACCCTATCCACTCCTTCTTCCAGCCTGCCCTCCCTTCTTTTACACACCCTTCTTCCATCCCCTTTCCCCTGTACTCTCCTGTAGGGCAAAATAGATTTCTATACTTCATTGCCTGTATAGCTTAATTTCCAGTTGCATGCTAAACAGTTTTTAACATTCATTCTTAAAGCTTTGAGTTCCATAATCTCTCCTCCCTCTTCACCTATCCTCATTGAGAAAACAAGCAATTCAATAGATGTCACTAATGTACAAAATGCAAAGCACTTCCGTAATAGTTATGTTGTAAAAGACTAACCACATTTCCCTCTGTCCTATCCTGCCCTTCATTGATTCCATTCTCTCCCTTGACCTGTCCTCTCACAATAGTGTTTGCTTCTGATTATCCCTTTCCCTAATTTCCTGTCCCTTCTATTATCTTCCCTCTCCTATCCCCTTCCCCTTTGCCTTCCTGTAGGGTAAAATGGATTCCCATATCCAACTGAGGGTGTGTTATTTCCTCCTTAAGCCAAATCTCATGGGAGTAAGCCTCAGTTATTTCCTTTCTTCTCCCCCCTCCTTCTCCTCCACTGTATATATATATATATATATATATATATATATATATATATATATATATATATATATATATATATATATATATATATATACACACACACACACACATATGTATATATTTATGTATATATGCATATATACATTCATCTATGAATATATAAATACCTGCACATATATAATATACACATAAATACATACCCATACACACCTACATATATATATATATATATATACATATATATATATATATATATATATATTCCCTCTAACTACCCTAATACTGGAAAAGGTCTCATGAGTTACAAATAGCATCTTTCCATATAGGAGTGTAAATAGTTCAACTTTAATGAGTTCCATACGGCTTCTCTTGCCTGTTTACCTTTTCATGTTTCTCTTGATGCTTGTATTTTAAATTCAAATTTTCTATTCAGCTCTAGTCTTTTCAATAGGAATGCTTGGAAGTCCTCTATTTCATTGAAATTCCATTTTTTCCCCTGAAGTATTATACTCAAGTTTGCTGAGTGGGTGATTCTTGGTTTTAATCCTAGCTCCTTTGACCTCTGTAATATAATATTCCAAGCCCTTTGATCCCTTAGTATAGAAGCTGCTAAATCCTGGGTTATCGAGATTGTATTTCCACCATACTTGAATTGTTTCTTTCTAACTGCTTGTAATATTTTCTCCTTGTCCTGGGAAGTCAGGAATCTGGCTGCAATATTCCTAGGAGTTTTCCTTTGGGGATCTCTTTCAGGAAGTGATAGGTGAATCCTTTCCATTTCTATTTTACCCTCTGGGTCTAATATATCAGAGCAGTTTTCTTTGATAATTTCTTGGAAGATAATGTCTATGCTATTTTTTCAATCATGGTTTTCAGGTAGATGAATAATTTTTAAATTACATCTCCTGATCTATTTTCCAGGTCAGTTGTTTTTCCAGTGGGATATTTTGCCTTGTCTCCTATTTTTTCATTCTCTTGGTTTTGTTTTATAATTTTTTGGTTTCTCATAAAGTCATTAGCTTCCATTTGCTCCATTCTAATTTTCAATGAACTATTTTCTTCAGTGAGCTTTTGAACCTCCTTTTCTGCTTGGCCAATTCTGCTTTGTAAATCATTCTTCTACTCATTGAAGTTTTGTACCTCTTTTGCCATTTGGGTTAGTCTATTTTTAAAGGTGTTATTTTCTTCAGCATTTTTTGGGTCTCCTTTAGTAAGCTGTTGACTTCTTTTTCATGATTTTCTTGCATAACTCTCATTGCTCTTCCCAATTTTTCCTCCACCTCTCTTTCTTGATTTTCAAATTCCTTTTTGAGCTCTTTCATGACCTGAGACTATTGCATATTTTTTGGAGGTTTTGGATGTAGAAGTCTTGACTTTTATATCTTCCTGTGATGGTATGTTTGGTATTTCCTCATCTGAAAGAATGGAAGAAAATGCCTGTTCACCAAGAAAGTAACCTCTAATAGTCTTAAATTTTTCCCCTTTTTCCCAATCAGTTACTTGACTTTTGAGTCCTTCATCAAGTAGAGGTTATACTCTAGGGACCTGTAATTTCTCAGTTCCTCCAAGGTAGCACAATCAAGGGAAAGGAATTTACTCCTCTCCTGGTCTGTGCTCTGGTATGTGAGCAATCACAAGCATTCTTATCTGCACAGGATCTGCAAATAAGATTACTTCTTCAGAGCCTCCATCAACGCAACCATGCCAGTCCTCCTCCTCACCCCAGGATGACCACTCATGATAGACCCAGATCAGTTGCTCAGTTCCCTCAGGGCCTTTATGCTTAGGGTTCCAAAAGTGGATGCTGCTCCTGCAGTGTCTGCCACCACTCTGGGGCCAGGGTCATTCATCACTCCCCTCTCATCCAGGTGAAAGAACTTTCTCAGTGACTTTTAAAGCTGTCTTCGGTGTTTGTGGGTTGAGAAATCTGGGAACCTTATGTGCTACACATGATTCTGTGCCCTGAAGCCTGGTCCAGTCCTGTCCATACTGTGCTACGTGACCAAGGCTGGGCTGTGCTCAGTGCTGACCAAGGGGCAACAGACCATTCCTGTTGGCCTTCCAGGCTGCCTTGGGCTGGAAATTTCTTTCACTCTATTGTTTTCTGGCTTCTGCTGCTCTAGAATTCGGTTAGAGTCATTTTTACAGGTTTTTTTTTTTTTGAGATATGAGGGGAGGAAGAGCTAGAGTAGGTCCATCTTTCTACTCAGCCATCTTGGCTCTGGCCCCACTATCTTCTTTAGCAAACAACAATGTGATCAGATCTTTAGCATTGCCTTCTCTGCAATAGGATTTGAATGTTTGTCAATTCAGCTAGAGAAAGAACTTCAGTGTCCAGTTCCTTACCTGCCACGTGATCTTCAGAATCTTCCTCAGACAATTCAAATGCAAGCTATTCAGTTTCTTGGCATGGTATTCTAGATTGACCAGGCTTCACAGGCATACAACAATGAAGTCAGCACAATTGCTCTGTAGACCTTCAGTTTTGTAGGCAGTCTAATATCTCTTCTCTCCCATACTTTCCTTTGGAGTCTCCCAAACATTGAGCTAGCCCTGGCAATGCATGTGTCAACCTCAATAACTAGGTGTACATTCCTGGAAAGTATACTACAGAAGTAAGTGAACTTATCTCATCATTCACAATTTTTCCCTGTAATCAATGGCTGGTGGAAGACCTCTGTTTTCTTGGTGGAAGTTGTTAGGACAAATTTATCTCAAATTTGTCTCAACCTCAGAGACTTCATTGAATGCACAATCATCTCTGTAAAAATCTTGGTTTGTAGCCTTATCAAGTTAAATAATTTACCATCAGTTTGGCAGCTGACCTTGATGCTATTTTTGTCCTTGATGAAGGCATCTGACAACATCACTGAAAACATAGTGTTAAAAAGCATGGCAACAAGCACACAACCTTGCTTCACTCCACTGATGACTGGGAAAGCATGAAAGTATCATCTATAACCCAGAGCCTGGCACACAGTAGATGTTTAATAAATGTTAACTGACTTACTGACTGGCTCCCAATCAACTTTTTAAGACCATAAGTTGTGGAGTAGTTGTCAGTCAACATTGGTTAGAAATGTTTCCCACTAGATGATCCCTACAGGAGCAAAATAAAGGCTTAAAAAATAAGGGGAGAAAGATAGGGGAAGATAAAAGTGGCAGAATGCTAAATAGGGCAATCCTGAACAGTTAAGTTTTCATGCCTGGCTCTGGATATCTATGATCTTTTTGTAGGAAAATGTTTCCTGGATTCAAAACAATTGGTTTATAGATGTTTGCTTCTAATAGGCACTCAAGAAATATTGTTGAGATGAATAATGGAGGTCTAGATGGAAGCAAATACCACATAATCCAATGTTCTCTTGAACTTTCAAGTTTTCCCAAATAATTCTGTTTTAAGTGGATAAGGACACAAACCACCCACCATGATGGAAAGGTACTGAAATACAAAAGAAAGAAGAGCAATCCATGCCAATATGGAAGCAAATAGATTTTATAGGGGCTAATTTGGAGAGTTTACTCACAAGACCAGACCTTGTCGGCAGAAGGACAATGGTAGATCTCTGAACCACCCTTAGGCCAGGTCAAGTATTATACAGAAACTTGACAAAGAAGGCATAATACCAGAGATGATCTAGGATCACATGCAAGTTTTCACATGGTGTA
This sequence comes from Bettongia penicillata ogilbyi, assembly GCA_023548195.1. Taxonomy (NCBI): domain Eukaryota; kingdom Metazoa; phylum Chordata; class Mammalia; order Diprotodontia; family Potoroidae; genus Bettongia; species Bettongia penicillata. Next base: position 12,823,990 of record JAJHZJ010000089.1, on the reverse strand, counting down.
GTTAGAGCTTCTTTTGCTGCTTACATTCATTGTGGAGTCATGGGTCACATTCTCATACTCTGGTTCCCACCTTAAAGAAGATATATAACTTTGATGGAAAGAGAACTGGATTTACAATCAGAGGAATTGGGCTTCTCTGTCACATACCACATGTGTGACCTTGAGTAAGTTACTTCATTTTGCTAGGACTCCCGCATATGTCAACTGCTTCCCCTATGCAGGTGGAAAGTCTTCTCTACTTAAAAGTCTTCAGAATTTGCCTGGGACTCTATAAAGCTGACTAGCCCAGAATCACATAGGCAGTATACATTTAGAGATCTGACTTAGACCTTGATCTTCCCAGCTCCAGCTGGTCACAATCAGGAACAGGATAGGAGTTGTCTTTGTGCCATCATTTACTTTTTGCAGGATGAAATCGCTATCAAAGGAAATCACACATATTGGCTCTTCTGCTCTTAGTAGGGCATCACAAGACATTGGGAGACAGTGTAGTACAGTGGGGAAAATGTGATATTTGGAGTAAGAAGACCTATGATTGAATCTTGATTCTGTTTCTCAGTCCTATATAAAATTGGAAAGACACAAACTTCTGTGCTTTAGTTTCTCCATCTATAAAAATGAAATTACACTGGATAATTTCTAAGGTCTTTTCTAGCTCTAAATCTATAAAATATACCCATAAAGTTGAAGACTACTATCACTACAATATTATTTTCATGCCAAGTTTGCCTTCTTCTTTCCAAACTATTGGTGTCTTTCTTTTTCTGCCCTGGTAGGTCATATTATATCTTTGCAACAATATCATGCTGTTTCTTTCTCTGCTGACCTCTACCCAGATGCTCTATACCACTTTTTATTCATAGGAATATGTATTATTTATATGCAGTGAGGTATTATTTTAAATACATTTTTACATAAGATATATATATATATATGCATACATATAATATGTGTGTATACACATAAGCTATATATTGCCCCAATGGAACATTTCAGTCATAAATTCTATCTTTCAACATCTCAGTAAAACATATGTATTACATATGAGGGTAAATTTGTTTCCTTGAAATAGGATGAACAGAATAAACAGGTCATCCTGTTATATTACATATCTATTGTATATAGATATTTTCTGCTATTCTTCCTTCTATTTTGTACCAGCTCCTCTCTGAGATATTAAGCTTACTAGATATATCAACAATTTTCTCTTTTTCCCTCTGTTTTTCAGTTTAAAATGATCATCTGTGGGTAAGATGATTGCAGGCAAAATGTTTTTACTGGCCTTTCAGAGATGAACTACATTCCTTATCCATCAGTCTTATGTTTTAAGCCATGGTCCAGAATGTCAATTCTCAGACAATTTCATAGCAAAATGATTTTGTTTCCTTCTGAATCCCTTCATTTCAATTGGCAGTAATGATGTAAATGCCACCTATGTCTATAAAGTTTTCAGTTGCTTTGATTTGTTTTGCTTTTTTTTCTAAGACTTCATAATTCTTAGAAAAGCTTTCTAGATTCCTTAATATTTTTTTTCCCCTGTGAAAGTCATCAGGTCAGTCTTGGTCAGCAGATGTGACAGCTCTAAACGTCTTTCTGACATATCCAGATTACAAAGCCTAGGGAGAGAGCAGACCACTCTGTGCATATTTGTGCATGTGTACATGTATCTTTCACTAAAATATTACTTCAGTGCCTCATCATGATGTGAAGGTGACTTTGGACTCTCAAAGGCTGTGCTAATGAAATGTAAACTTTGGAAGATCCTATCCAAGCTGGATAGGCTTCAAATACAAAGCTAGCAAAGTTCAGAGGATCTATTCACAAGGTTGATCACAATGTGATTGATGTGTTGGACTCAGCAATGCTGAAGAACTATTTATTTTTAGAGAGGTTGTAATCTGCATTAATAGCAAGAGGTCTCTTTCCTATGAAATAATAAATCTTTGGAGTATTTAAGAACATTTGATAATGTGTATATTTATATGTCATCTATATGTATAGAGAAAGATAGAATTAACTGACACTCTTTTCATGAGGGAAAACCAGTTGTATTAATATTTACATATGGGCTAATTATGTTTTGTCAGTTCCTTTGAGACAGTGGATGTAGCCATATCTATCATCTAAATATTGATGCACATTATTCAAAACACTTTATATTTTAATGTTGCATTGTAACATTATAGGCCATTTTCATATATTATTATTATACATTATATAATTATATTATAATGTTACTATTGTAACACAGGGCCATTTTCTTTAGGAAGAAAAAGTACAGGCTGTGGTGTAAATGTGCACACATATCTATATATTACACTCATAAATGAATATATATGTATACATACAAATGTCTACGTTTACATATACTTACAAGCAGTTAAATACCCTTAGAGGGAGCTAGGTGGTGGGCCCTGCCCGCAAGGGGTAGAAGTAGCAACTCTGGGCCTGGTCAGCACCAGGGCTCTGGGGCAGTCAGTGGGGGCAGCATGTGCCCCTTTTTCTGTGGTTGTCAGCGTGCAAGATGATCCTGGACTGGGCCACCACAGCGGCCATCTCCTCCTCCTCCTCCTCTTGGGCTGAGCCCACGGTGTCTTGTCCTCACCCTGAGCCTTTCCTGCAGCAGCCCCCTCCTCATTCATCCTCGTGCACTATAGGCGGCACAGGTTCCAAGATGTCCAACCGAGTGGTCTTCCGGGAAGCCAGTCACGCTGGGAGCTGGTACACAACCTCAGGTCCTGAAATAAATGCCCAATTGGAAATTCACAAGTCTAGTCCATAAAAAGACCTACTAGAGCCATTTTTGCCCCCAATGCAGGATATAATTACTGTAGATCTTGTACTGTTTATGCTTACAAACAAGTGGATCCATCTATTACCCAGAGAATATTCATCTGTGGACCTTCCCCTTTCCATATATATATATATGGAAAACAGGAATGTTTGAGCATGTCTCTGCAGACAAATGAAGATGAACACAGTACTGAAATGCATTTGCTTTATACTGTTAAAGCCATGGAAAGTCACAAGGATGAGTTTACCATTATTCCTGTATTGGTTGGAGCTCTGAGCGAGTCAAAAGAACAGGAATTTGGAAAACTCTTCAGTAAATATCTAGTGGATCCTAACAATCTTTTCGTGGTTTCTTCTGACTTCTGCCATTGAGGTCAAAGATTCCATTACAGTTATTATGATGAATCCCAGGGGGAGATTTACAGATCCATTGAACATCTAGATAAAATGGACATTAGCATTATAGAACAACTACACCCTGTGTCTTTTAGCAATTACTTGAAGAAATACCATAACACAATATGTGGAAAACATCCCATTGGAGTGTTACTAAATGCTATCACAGAGCTCCAGAAGAATGGAATGAATATGAGCCTTGCATTCTTGAATTATGCCCAGTCAAGCCACTGTAGAAACTGGCAGTGAGTTATGCGGCTGGAGCCCTTACAATCCACTGAAGTTCTGAATACTCAGAGATAACCACTTGCATATACTCATTCTCTGTGGGTCCCAGCCTAGCCCTTACAAAGCTACAGTTCCTGTTTGGGGATACTGAAACCTCAAAATTAATAGAACTTTCTTCTCTTCTTTTTTAGCAGGTGTTGTCCTTTAATTTCAACTCACTATAAAACACTTTCTTGTTTAGGGCAATGGAAGGAAGGAAAACTGGCATCAAAATATTTTATGATTTAAAAAAGTGATGATGTATAAGTCATGGTGGCAAATGGTCTCTCAAATACAATTTGTAAAGCATTTACCATATTCTAAATTTGTACTCTTTGCAGACCTGTGCACATATATTCAGCTTTCAGAATAGTTTTGCAAATTGTAAACAAACAAAAAAGGATGGAAGCTTTTTAACTTGCATTTATAAATGATCTGTATTAGAATATAATAAATCTCCAGCATAGTGAACTACTACCCATGTTGTATAGCAGATACCTTCTATTTTAGTTTCTAATAAAGGGCTACACAACTAAAAAAAAAGTTATCCTTAGAAGGACAGCTAAGCACGAAGAATAGAAAGCTGACTTTGGAGTCAAGTACTATTTCTGCCATATATTATCTATATGATCATGGGTCAGTCATTAAAACTCTCAATGCTCCCAGATAATTCTCTATAATTATTAATTACAGAAGAGTTTTCAAGATTTTTTGGAAGAGGGAAGTTATACCCTGAAAGGTCCTTATACTGATTATTCTGGACAAAAGCAAATAAATTCCTGTATGATTTTCCCTCTCATGTAGTTAGATATCTCTGTGTATGTATGTTTATATAGACATACACACATTTACCCAAATACATATATATATATATATGTCAGTACTTTCCCTATATAATGTCTCTAATGATTTCATACTTACATTTGAATTTTTGATACTTTATTGTTTAAAAACTTTATCATATGTGTATATACAGGCAAATGAAGACATATTTGCATACATGTAACATACACATTATGATATATGATCTTGTGCAAACACATGTGTCATATATGTGTGTGTGTCCATATGCAGGTTATACCACTAGATCTGTGGTTCCATTGGTATAGAGAACCTTTGTGTGAGTATATTCCCTCCACCAATGTAGATCAAGACCATCTCTGCATAATATTGTGGTCTTAGAGAATTACTAAGAGCACTAAAGAGGTTGAATGATTTGCCCAGGATCATATAACAGATATATATCAGGGATGGGACTTGAAACCAGGGACAGGACTTGAAACCAGGTCTTAGTAGCTGCCAGGACAGCCTTTTATCCACTATGCTTTCCAATTTGTCTGCCTCTCTATGTTTCCGTCTTTATCTCTGTCACTCATAGAGAAACACACACACACACACAGACACACACACGGTTACAGTAAAATAAAGGGTCCTTTAACACCAGGATTATTTTTTCTCATTCTTACTTCTGAATCCCCATTGCTTAGCTCAATGCTGTGTACACAGCAGGTTATAATGGTTGTGATGGTGCATTTAGAATCATGAAAATGTAAGTTCAAATCTTGCCTCAGGGATTTATTTGATTCTGGGCAAGTCTCTTAACTTTCTGGACCTCCACTTTCTTTATTTGTAAAATGTGAATGCTGAATTATTCTATTTCCCATGAAATTCTAAATCTGTGATCTTATGATTGCATGACATTTATTGATCTGAATATATGTGTTCTGCTTTATATAGAAAAAAATCACATGATATTTATATCTGAATTTGTCATCACAGCATAGAGTTAAAATAGTTTAGACTTCATAGAACAATGAGATGATAGATAGGCATGGGCCAAAGGACTTGCTGATGCATGATTAGCTCATATGTAAATTATGGTAAAACCAACTCTTCCTCCTGAAGCAGGCTCATCCATAGTTAACATTTACTAAATCATTTAGGCTAGGATCTTTTTAACTGATTATTTAAAGGCAGCAGCCCATGCCTCAGGCTAATAGCTGTTCCCCTCCTGTTTTAAAACTACATTTATATTGGGAATTATTTATGCAAAGAATCTAGAAATTGGCTGCTTGTTTGGGCTTCCCTTTTATAGCTTTTCAGTAGTTGCCCTGGTTTTATAGTCTGTTGATCTCCCATTTGCAAGTGTGTTTAATGCTTCTTAAAGTGGAAACTCACAGGATTACGTCTGACTTTTCAGCATTTCCACTTACTCCCTGATCATCTTCCCATTAGAGCATCTCTCTCATCATGGTGAGGGTCTATGTTAAAGTACTTGGAAAATTTAATTTAGAAGATTCATTTTCTTGCATTCAAATAATCCCACAGGAATTTTAATTGTTGGGTATAATAATAATTATCAACAACATCAATAATAACAACAAAACCATTTATATAACATCATGCTACATATATGTATGTATACACATATGTGTATATGTAAGTGTATTTATCATGTATGTATACACATGTATGTATACACATGTATGTATATGTGTATATATGTAAGTGTATGTATGTATATATATGTACACATGCAATGTGTTTTCCTTATAGCAAGCTTTGAAATAAATATTGGGAGCATTATTATTCCCATTTTTTAGATAAGGGAAAAGAAACTCATAGAGGTAAATCAAGTTACCCAAGCTTTTTAGTCGGTCAATAACAACTTACCAAGCACGTACAATGTTTCAAGCAATGTATAGACATTGGTGAAACAAAGGAAAAAACAAAGAAAAAAAGTAAAACAATCCTTGCCCAGAAGGGGCTTACAGTCTCTGATATATGGACATGTATAAAATAAGAGATTGGAACTAGATCTGTGATCTCATTTGTACAGATAGCTCCTAGATGAAGAGATCACAGCTAGTAATGAATATCCTTATATCCTCTGGAATTTATAGTCTTAGTTTGTTACCAGAGGCAGAGAGGTTAAATAACTTGCCTGGGGTGATGTAACCAAAATGTGTCAGCACTGGCTCTTAAACCCATTAATCAATCAATAAGCACCTACTTTTAAACACCTACTCTTCCCCAGGAACTGTGCTAAGTGCTGGGGATACAAAAAGGGGCAAAAGAGAGCCCCAAACTCAAGGAGCTCACATTTTAATCAAGGAGATGACAAAGATAGATAGATAGGTAGATAGATAGATAGACAGACATATGTGTTGTTTGTGTGTATGTATAAACACACATTTATATTCATGTGTGTGTGTGTATATATATATATATAGAGAGAGAGAGAGAGGAGAGAGAGAGAGAGAGAGATTGAACTGAGTTTTAAATACAAATAGATATTCAAAGTGAGAGAAGCAAAATGGGAATGCAAAGGAAACATGTCATACATAGATACATATATGCACACATATGTCTATGTATAGATATATGCAATATATATAGGACAGATAGGAAAAAAAATAACAGAGGTAACACATTAGAATTAAGAGAGGTAGACAAGGACTTCATGTGGGAGATGAGGAAGGAAAACTTCTCTGGAAAGGAGGACAGTCAGACAAATTACCTTGAGTGGAAAGATGAAGTGTCTTGTTCCTACAAAAATAAGAGGACCACTATCACTGGATCAAAAAATATGTGTCAGGGAGTAAAGTATAGGAAGATTGGAAAAGTAGAAGGGTTCTAGGTTATGAAAGGCTTTGGAAGCCAAATATCACTTTATATTTGTTCCTAGAGGCAATAGGGAGTCATTGTAGTTTACTGAACAAGGGAAATGACATGATCAGATCCATTTCTAGGAAAATAATTTTAAATTGGATTGGTGAGAAACTTGAGGCAGGCAAAGCTACCAGTAGTCTATTACTATGCCCTAGGTAGGAGGTGATAAGGCAAGGACTTTAGGAAGATGTTATCAGGTTGGATACATCAGGATGGTGTCAGTGTCAGAGGAGGGAAGGCGTTTATTTGAAAGATGTTGCAAAGATAAAATTCATGGAGTTTGGTATCAGATTGGATATAAGGGATGAGATATAGTGACAAGTACAGAATAATTCTATAGTTTTGAACCTGAGTGACTAGAAGAATGATGATGCCCTTTATAATAATAGAGAAGTTAAAATGTGGGAAAGGTTTTAGGGAGAAAGATATGAGTTTACTTTTGGACACAGTAAGTTTAAGATATCTACTAGACATTCATTTGGACATATATGAAAGGTAGTTGAAGGTGTGCAATTGGAGATCAACAAAATAGTAGGTTTGAGAGTCATCAGAATAGAGATGAAAACTGAATCCATGGAAGCTGAGAAGGTCAACGAGTGAAGTAACATAAAGGGAAAAGAGAAGAAGAGCTCTGCATCCATAACACCAAGTTATTAGTAGATATAGAAAATATAAAAAACAACTTGAATTGAACTTCAAAGACAAATAGAGATTCAAAGTGAAGGAAACAAAATGGGATTGCAAAGGAAATCTGTCAAGAAATAGAGCATTATGTTTGAGGAAAAGGGAAAAAAAAAACAATGGGACTTGACTGTGCTAGAAATGTAAATGGAGGACAGTTTGTGAAGGATTTTAAATGCTGAAAGAAGTTTTAGTTGAACATAATGATAATAGGAAGATCATGAGTTTTGTTAATGAGGTGAGTAGCCATGATTAAACCTTCACATTAGGATCACAAGATCATGTCATCAATTTAGAGATAGAAAGGACCTCTAGAAACTATATATTTCAACTGTCATTTTTTTCTCAGATAAAGAAAATAGTTTAGAGATGTCAAATTACTTGTTTCAATAGCAAAGCTCAGGAGGGTCAAAGGAGGAATTTAAACTTGAATCTTGATGAAATCAAGTCCCACACTGTTATGGGCTACAAGCAATGATGTCAAACTCAAATAGAAATTAGGCCACTAATATATTGACTTACAAAACCACATATTAAGGCTATATTTTATTGTATATTGTTAAATATTTCCCAATTACATTTTAATCTGGTTCAAGCCACACTGGCAGTGTTATGGGTGACCCATGAGCCAAATGTTTGATACCTCTGTGACTCTAGCATACTTATTCTCAGTGAATATTGGTTTGGACTACAGATTTGAGGCAGGAAGACTGATTAGGAGACTCTTAGAATAGCCCAGAACAGAAATGATGAAGGCCTAAAATCTAGAGGTGGCTATATAAGTGAAGAGAAGGGGGACAAATGTGAGACATTATTTTGAAGATAAAAAAATGGAGTTTGGGCAACCACATGAATATGTGTGGGGACTAATAGTGAGGAGTCAAGAATAATAAAAGGTTTGCAAACATGAGTAACTGAAACGATAGTGGTACAATCAACAGAAACCATGAAATTCAGAAGAAAGATATTTGCATTCTGGTTTAGACATGCTAAGTTTCAGAAAGTCATAGGTCATCTAATTCAAAATGTCTAAAAGATAGTTGGAAATATGGGACTGGAGCCCAGGACATAGTGTAGAATTGGATATATAGTTCTAAGAGCCACATACTTGGATAAACCTATGGTACCTGATAAACTCACCAAGTAAAAGAGAAGAGAGAAATAGTGTGGTTATTATTGTAGCTTGTCCTTCATTCTTGAGGAGGACCATGATATCAGGGAGGTGATGCCAGGACCTGCAGGTGAATAGAATTTAAGTGAGGGAGGGCTGCACAAAGTCACCAGCCTTATTTTCTCCTCCCAAGCCAACTGGGTCCAGTGGCCAGATATAGATCAGGAAAACTTGAGATGACCCAGGATGCAGTGGGGGACCTTGGTCTTTTGAAGTTAAGGTCTTTAACAGGTCTCACTTTGACTTCAAATACAATTCAATAACTAAGGCTTGATTAGAAATGAGTCAAAGATGGCCTCTTTACCTAGTCAAAAAAAATCTGGAAGGGGAAGACCCTCAGGGTTTCTGACCAAAACAGAAACAAAACTATCCAGGAGAAGAGGGTAGTTCTCAATGTCAAATGATAGAGAGAAACTGACAAGGAAAAGGACTGGGAAAAGTGCAACAAATTTTATAATTAAGACTTCATTGGAAAGGTGGAAGAAAATAATTTCAGCTGAGTGATGAAATCAAGAAGATAAATTAAACTGGGCTGAGAAACTACTGAGAGGGAGAGGAAGTACGAGACATGAGTGTGGGCAGGTTTTTTTTTTTCCCCTGGAAGTTTGTCAATGAAAGGGAAAAGAGATTAGGATTAGTGTTTGAGGAAATTATAGATTCTAGTAAGGGATTTTTAATTACTGGAGGTTTAGGAATGTTTATAGACAACAGGGAAGGGATAAGGAGATAGGGAAAGATTAAAGAGAGATGAAACAGGAATGTGAGGACAGTCTATTCAAGAGAAAGAGAAGGAACAAGTCCCAAGTGACATGTAGGAGAATTGACTTTGTCAAGGAATAGGATATACCTTCCTTAAAAATTAAGTCAATGGAGGAGAAAATAAGAAATGATATCAATTGCTTCCAGGAGGCTGGGAGACAGAAAAGGGGAGAAGAGGGAGCTCATAGTAAATGATCTGAATTTTTTCAATAAATTGTAGGAGATATTCTTTAGCTGAGATCATGGGTGAAGGGAAAGATATGGAAGACTTGAGGAAAGAAGGGAAAATTTGGATCTGATGTGAAGGAAATAGAAATAGAGATGCAATTATTGCAGAATAAAGAATTGCCTTGCTTCAGTGAAGACCCACTGGAGATTAAGTACCATAAATTAATAGTGAACCCAAGAAACTGTTTCAGCTGACTTATTTGAGTTTTATTTAGCAAGGTATGAGTAGGAACAAAGAAAACTGTTTATAGGCAAAAGGGAAGGAACCAGCAGACAGGAAAAGATCAAATATTAAAGAGAGAGGAAAAATTATTATGGGTACAATATTCAGGAGAACACAAAGTAATGGAATCAAGGGGATTGTCTTTAAGGACAGAAAGGCCATCTCTTCAACAGAGATAAGAGTAAAGGAGAAGAAAATAGAAGCCCAGTTACTTTTGCATGAGGTGTTCTTTCAGAAAAGACCCTTGTCCACTCTCAATTGGCAAAATGTATCCCTTTAAGTGAGTAACTTCAACGTAGAGTCCTTGAATCCCTAAGGAATCCACTGATAGCTTTCAGGGAGTATTTGAATTTGATTTTTTAAATATTTTAATAAATATATTTTAGTATTATTTTGGTTTCTTTTGCAATTTTAGGTGTTCTGTTTTGTGTACTTAAAAGTGTTATGTGGAGAATGGTTCAATAAGCTTTATCAGTCTGCGAAAGGTGTCTATAATACACAAAAAGGTTAAGAACCCATAAAATCATTTTCTCTATATCTATTTCCAAAAGATACAGAAGTTTTAATCAAGTGCACCATATGTCAATAAACAAAATTTAGGCTTTTAACTTCTTTTTATAATGTGCTGTACTGTAACCAACAAAGAAAAAGAAAACAAAAGTGTTGATCCCTTTATTTTCTCTGATAGAAATTACTGGAAAATCTAGGTTCTCTCTGCTTTTTTAAGAATTACTTCCACAGGAATTTGGTTAATATCTACTTTATTCAACCAAAGGTTGCATTACATATCTTATTATATCTAGACCAAAGATGTATATGGAAAGAAATACCTTTGCTTCAGTTTTAATTGCTAGTTCACCATCCAAACAACTCTCTCAACACACATATAATATCTTTCTTCTAATCATATCTTTCAGTCTCATTGCCTTTGTTCCATGACATGAAGTTCCTGTGATAGTTTTCTGATGACTGATAATTATTTTCTTGAAGTATAAGCTTACCCTACATCTAATTACTTCTGATTTAAAACATCTTTTCCTCTCCTGAATCTTTCTCTTCGTAGAAATTTTGTCTGAAACATTAAATCTCAATATCCTAAACCCTGTTGTCAAGTACATATAAAAAATAAGGTTAGCAGAACCATGTGATGGTGGTCCACTTGGTAAGTCCTTGGATAAAGTTGACAAAGACTATACACATAAAGAATAGAAAGCAGCATATTCCCAAATTTTCAGTAAGTTTGTATAAAATTATGTGGCATACATACACATATATACGCACACATAGATATATAAATAGACACATAGATACACATTCACTGTATAAATGTGTATTATGTATGCATACATAAACTACATATGTTATGCGGATAATTATGCATAAGAAATAGGCATATGCATATGTGCAAGTTTGTGTGTTTATGTGGATATGTAAAAAGAATCTCAGACCATATACAGATAACAAAGATATTGAAAGGACACTCTGTAGTTCTATTTCCAGAAATTATCACAAGGTAACTCATGTACAGGCAACTCAAGTATAAATAGCTCCTAAGATGATTTTCAAAGTATAAATGAGGGGAGAGAGAGACAGACAGAGACAGAGCAACAGAGATAGAGACAGAGATGGTGATCCAGAGAGAAACAGAGAGATAGAAACAGAAAGAGACAGAGAGATAGAGACATACGTGTGTACATATGCATGGACATAGACCCACATATAGGCATAAATTATATATATGTATATATAACATATATATAAATTTAAATAGCAAAACTTTAAATATGTATGCTTGACATAATATATGCATATGATATACATAATATATGTATATGATAATAGCTTTAATAGGCAAATCTAAACTTAGATTTTGGGAGCTTCATAGGGATGTGTGTATTAAGTTTATAAATAGAAATTTGCAGTACATATATATGTATATTTATACAAACAGGTACACTGAATAAGCATGCACATACATTCATACATGCATATGCACACAAGCACACATATATACATATATACATTCACAAGTTGTGTGTATATGCAAAATTTCATGGGCTTATTAAAATTTTTCACACTGTATGTGTATATTATGTATACAAGTATATACGTATACTCAGACATCCATCAGAAGTTATTTTTAATATAGTTTGGGACTTCTCTTAATGGACAAGATAGCATTATGGATTAAGTGGCACTTGAAGTGAGCCTTTAAGCCAAGAAAAATAATCATTGAAAAGAGGAGGCAGAATTATCCCTTTTATTTAGAAAATCCTAGAAAGATCATCCCAAATTTCCAAGAATAAGAGTTTCACTAAAATACTAGATTCTTTAATAAATCTTCAAACAACAATTTAAATTTCTGCATATTGGCAATAGAAATAAGGAGGAAGAAATAGAATGGTAAATTTTACTTAAAACAGTAATGAAATGCATGACATATTTAGGAATTAATGTATAAAAACATCATATAGGTTTTGATAAATACAGCAAAACTATTTTTTTACAGAAATGAGACTGAAAAAAACTGAAGAGATTTAACTGCCACATAAGAAGAGTAAAAATTATGTTTACACCCAAATATTAATTTTATTTATTGTACCCAAATAGTAATTTAATTCATATTAATGACTATAACATTCAAATTATTGAGGGAATACTTTATTGAATTAGACAACTTATTAACAAATTGATATGAAAGAGTAAACATCAAGAATATCCAGGATAGGGGGCGGAGCCAAGATGGCGGAGTAGAAGGACGCACGTTTACGAGCTCCGAAACCAAAGCCCATGGAATTGGTGTAGAAAGAGTCCCCCATAGATTCTGGGTGAGTGCAAGGTGTGCAGAGGCAGAGTGGAGGAGATTTCCGTCCCAGGGAGCCCTCAAGACCCGTCCCCAGGGTCCGGCGCGCCCCGGAGAGTAAACCTGACCCCCAGCGCTGCCCTGGCCGAGGCCTCAGAGAAGCGGATCGGAGCAGGCTTCAGAGACGGAAGCTGAAGCAGCCGGGAAAGTCCCTCCGCCCACAGAAGCAGGTCAGTGAGAGAGGCCGGGCTGAAGGAGAGGGGAAGCAGGGCGTATGTGACTCGGGCCCCCTCGGGAGGAAGCGGCGGCGGCAGGGACGGGGGCAGGAAGAGGCGGAGGCAGAGACGTGGGCAGCAGCTGAGGCGGCAGCGGCCCAGGACTCAGGAATCCCCCAGCAGCAGGCAGGATCTTCATTACAGAAGATTCCCGCATAAAACCTGACGGAGCTGAGCCTGAGAGACGGCCCTGCCCCCACCCCGCTCTGTTGCTGAAGGCTTCTGCTCGGGACCCCCAGGGGAGCTGAGATTGGGAGGCGGGCCCCCCACCCCGCCCCCACCCGCTCCATTCTTGAGAGTCGCTGCATAAAGCCCCCCCGAGGGATCAGAGTCTCGGAGACAGCCCTGGCCCCGCCCCAGCACCTGAACTAAAGCTCACTGATTGACAGCCAGCAGGAGGAAAGCCCATTTGAATCTCAGAGGCCAGGCGCTGGCTGGGCGGATCCAGGTGGAGGTGGAAAGGAATCTCAGAAGTCAAGTAACTGGCTGGGAAAATGCCTAGAAAGGGGAAGAAAAATAAGACTTTAGAGAGTTTTTTCCAACAAACGCAAATGATCCCAACCTTCGGATCTGATGGGGAGGACGAGAACGTATTTTTCCCATCAGGGAAAGATGTGGAGGGCGGGGCCTCAGTACCCCAGACACCCCAGGGGGGTGTTGGGTGGGCTCAGGCCTTGGAAGAGCTTAAAAAGGATTTTGAAAAGCAAGTTAGACAGGTGGAGGAAAGACTGGGAAAAGAAATGACAAAGATGCAAGAAGAGTATGAAAAAAAGGTCAATATCTTGGTAAAGGAGACCCAAAAAAATGCTGAGGAAATTAACACCTTGAAAAATAGGCTCACTCAATTGGCAAAAGAGGTTCAAAAAGCCAATGAGGAGAAGAATGCATTCAAAAGCAAAATGAGCCAAATGGAAAAAGAGGCTCAAAAGCTCACTGAATTTAATAGTTCTCTCAAAATTAGAATGGAACAGATGGAGTCTAATGATTTTATGAGAAACCAAGAAATCACCAAACAAAACCAAAAGAACAATAAAATGGAAGAGAATGTGAAATATCTCATGGGAAAAACAACTGACCTGGAAAATAGATCAAGGAGAGACAACTTAAAAATTATGGGACTACCTGAAAGCCATGATCAAAAAAAGAGCCTAGACATCGTCTTGCATGAAATTATCAAGGAAAACTGCCCTGACATTCTAGAACCAGAGGGCAAAATAAGTATTGAAAGAATCCATCGATCACCACCTGAAAGAGATCCAAAAAGAGAAACTCCTAGGAACATTGTGGCCAAATTCCAGAACTCCCAGCTCAAGGAAAAAATCTTGCAAGCAGCCAGAAACAAACAATTCCAGTACTGTGGTAATACAATCAGGATAACCCAAGATCTAGCAGCTTCTACATTAAGGGATCGAAGGGCGTGGAATAGGATATTCCAGAAGGCAAAGGAACTAGGACTCAAACCAAGAATCACCTACCCGGCTAAACTGAGTATAATATTTCAAGGGAAAATATGGTCTTTCAATGAAACAGAGGACTTTCAATCATTCTTGATGAAAAAACCAGAGCTGAAAAGAAAATTTGACTTTCAAACACAAGAATGAGAGGAAGCATGCAAAAGTAAACAGCAAGGAGAAGTATTAAGGGACTTACCAGAAATGAACTGTTTGCATTCATACATGGAAGGACAATATTTCTAACTCTTAAAACTTTTCAGTATCTGGGTGGTTGGTGGGACCACACATACACATGTACACGCATGCACACACATACACACATGCATTCACATGCAGAGACAGAGAGCACAGATTGAACTGAATAGGATGGGACCATACCTTAAAAGGAATTAAGGTAAATGATGAGAGAGAAATGTAGTGAGAGGAAAGAGGGAGAAATGGAAGGGGGTAACTATATGTCATTTAAGAGGCAAGTAGGAGATGTTTTTAGTGGAGGGAAAAAGAGGAGAGCTGAAGAAAAAAAAACAAACAAACAAACAAACAAAAGTTTACCCTCATCACATTTGACTAAACGAAGGAGTGAAATGCACACTCATTTTGGTATGAAAACCTATCTTACAGTATAAGAAAGCGGGGGAGAAGGAGATATTGGGGGGGGATGATGGAAGGGAGGGCAAAGGGAGGAGGGAGTAATTGAAAGTCAACACTTGGGGAGGGACAGGATCAAAGAGAAACAATGAGGGGCAGGTGAGGAGGGATGGCAATTCAGTTAGTCTTACACAACACGACTATCAGGAAGGTCATTTGCAAAGCTACACAGATATGGCCTATAATGAATTGCCTGCCGTACCAAAGGGAATGGGTGGGGAGGGAGGGATGGGGAGAATTTGGAACTCAAAGTTTTAGGAACAATTGTTTAGTATTGCTGTTGCAACTAGGAAAGAAGACATACAGTTAATGAGGAATAGAAAGTCATCTGGCCCTACAGGAGAAAAGAGAAGATAGAGACAAGGGAAGGGAGGGATGACAGAAGAGAGGACAGATTGGAGATAGGGAAAATTAGATTGCTTGGGGTATTGGGGTGGGGGGAGGGGAGAAAAAGGGAGAAAATTTGGAACCCAAAAATTTGTGAAAATGAATGTAAAATAAATAAATAAATAAATTTAAAAAAAAAAAAAAAAAAAAAAAGAATAAACCATAGAATTTAGAACTGAAAAAAAAAAAAAAAAAAAAAGAATATCCAGGATAATGATGACAACGGGTAGAATATTATTTCAAATTATATTACAAACTAAAAGTGAGTACAACATAGAAAAAAACAGATAAATGGAATAGTATAGATAAATAAGACCTAAATTTTAGTAGTAGCAGCAGCCTAATAGTAAATTCCTAAGTACAAACTCTTTGGAAAAGAATTCTTTATTCAATAAATATTAATGGGAAAATTTAAAAGTCACTTGGTTGAAAATAACCGTAGACTAGTTTTTATACTATTTATAGGACAATCAATTCCAACTTAATAATTTATATCACTGTAAAAAATGAATAAAAAATGGAAAACTGGAAGATAATATCTTTTACAACTCTGGATTGGGGAATATTTGTAATCTGACACTCCTCAGCTTGATTTTATAATGAGCTTATAAAAGACAAAACAGAAATTTTAATTGTATAAGAATAAAATGATTATACAATGTCAATGAAACATGAATTGGAAATATATGAATTAGGAACCAATTTGTTTCAAATATCTTCTATTAACAAATGACATCCAAAACCTAAAGGAAATCTATAAGATTTAAGAGCCATTCTTCAATAGAAAAATGCTCAATGAATATGAACAACTAATTTTCAAAAGAACAGCAAAATATCAATAACCATCTGAAAAAGCATTCAGCATCACTAATTTTCAGCAACACTAAATCAACCCTTATCTATTACCTAATACGTATCAAATTGACAAAAAAATAGTGAAAGATAGAAAATTCATTTGGAAAAGCAATCTAAATCACTTCTGATGGAGTTTTATGTAATAAATGCATGGACAAAGCCATCTTAGTCCTAGGAGTAAGCATATAGAAGTGTCCAATAATAGGGAATGCAGGACTTTTATCTCCATATTAGAGCATGAACAGGTAATAATTGTTTCTGGGATGCTTATCATATATTGAAAAAAAAACCCTACTATTAATTGTCTTCTGAGTTTGAAGTGAGTGTAAATTAAAGAGCCATTAACTAGTTTCCTACAAAAAAATGACTATTTGATCAAGGGCCAGCTGCTGAACCCCCATACACTTACTCCACAGAAGTACACAGAAAGAAGGATTATATATCAAAGTAAGCTTCAGTGTGATCAGAGAAACCACATTTGTTGCCTGTAAGGCTCACTGCTAGAAAGTACCAAGAGAGCAGGGCTCTCCATAGAAATTCCCAAGGTTCGAAAGCCCCAGGAGGGAGACTTGGAAGCCCTAGTAATATCAGTAGATAGCATGCAGTATGGTGTTGACCAATCTGGTATCACAGTTTAGATGATGATGCTCCAGGGTTAGAGACTTTGAGTACTCTGACATTCTAGGGACTTATCTTGAATTTCTAGAAAATTCCCTAAAGATGCAATAATAAGAACATCAAAGTTTCAGGGCACGAGGTGGAGGTCAACATGAGAATTCAAAGGACTCAGAGTGAGACAAAACTGAGAAAACCACTTGACCCAATGTATCAAAAGGTACCGAAGTATGAGTCTGACATAAAGCCTCATTTCAAAAAAGCAAAGCTGCAGAAAGCAGCAAATCAAATAAAACATGAATCAGTAATTTAAAATGGCCTATGTGTATATACACACATACATATACACACATATATGCATATCAACATACATATATATACATACAGACAAAAGCTGTAAGAGGAGACTCAAATAAAAAAATGGATTTTACAAGAGGACTGCATATATATACCTAGAAAAAAATGAAGCAATAAATAAAAAATAAGTAGATATCTAGAGAAATAATTAGAAGAAAAATAGTTTAGAAGAGAAAGAGGTAAACCTTACCAAGGAAACTCACTCCTTGAAAACTAGAATAAAATGTAGAGAAACCAAAGATTCCATGAGACAGCAAGAAATAAAAAGATAACATAAAAAGTTTCTAGAATAGAGAAAATATAAGATACATGATAGAAAAAAGGCAACTGACCAGGAAACCAGATCAAGAAGAGATCATTTATGAATCATTGGCTGTTCCTAAAACCGTAATATAACAATAACAAGAACAAAAACCAAATTTAGATACGTCTATTAATCATAAACAAAAGCTGCCTAGATCAAATAGAGGAAAAAATTCAACAATTGCCTCATTAAGACAATGCAAAAGGACAAATTCCAGGAATGTGATAGCTAAAATCCAGAATTCCCACATTGAAGAAAAAATACCAAGGATCTACAATCAGTGTAATGCAAGATCTGAAAACATATAAATAAAAAGAAGAGATCATGGACACAATAATATAATTGTTTACATATAACACTGTGTGTGTGTGTGTATACACACGCACACACACACACATATATATATATAATGATTTAATATAATAATTTACAATAAGTAAAAGTGATAGAGTTATGGATGAGGATAATTTACTCTACATAAATTCTAAAAGGGAAAATCTGGTGCTTTAGTGAGATAGATTTTCTGAGCAATTCTGATGAAAATAATAGATCAGAGATAAAACTTTGAAATATGAATAGGAGTCTAGAAAGGCTAGAAATGTAAATTTATTTAGCATTTCTAAGAAACTTTATGATGATGCAATAGAAACTTTCTAATAGACAGAAAGGCAGCAAGTGTCTCTTTGAAAGTTTAATGCCTTTAAAGGGTATAAGAATGGTTCACTAAGAAAGGCAGAGGTCTTGGATATTGAACTTACTCTATTTGGAGAATTTGAAGAGTGGACATCTCATTTTACATCCTGGTATACTCATTTTGGATTTCTTTGACATACAGCAGCATTCATTTTGTATTTGTTTGATTTCTCCACCATGGCCCAGAAAACCATCACTGAAAAATCTCATCATCTTGCAAGACACAATCAGCCTTGGCACTCATATCTCATCAGTACTCTGTGCCCCTTGGATTGAAAAGTGGATCCATAAACTCCTTATAATAGTAAGTTAAATGGGAAGATCTTTCCCATTCATTAATAGACCCATGTGACCATAGACCATGGATCACATGGAAATCTGAATCACATGGAGCCTATAGTGAGAGGTTTGCTGAATGAGTGGAAAAGGGTGAAACAGGAAGAGGCAGAGCCAAAGCAGAGCTTAGAAGAAATTAGTCAGAGTCGAGTTAGACCTAGGAAAGATGCAGGCAAGCAGGCAGCTAGCTAGCATGAGTGAAAGATTTTGTGATTTTACTTAAGGGGGCACTTGCTTTTGATTGGTTTAATGGAACTGGTTTATGGAAAGCCTAGCAGGGGGAAGGCTTGGGAATAGTGTTGTCTTCTGCATTGTTATTATGTATCGATTTTTGTAACTATGATGGATTTGGCTTTCTGGTGTCTGAATAAATGTTTTGGTTCTGTCTTCCAGGTGGAGAGTCTGTTGTGTTTCATGATTCAGAATTGCACTGAAATATCCATGGCCACAGTAGGCACTGTGAATATTACATTGATGCTACACTCCTAAATCTCCATTTTAAGAGTGGGGGAAGAACAGCCATCTCATATTCCACTCAGCTGCACTAATTTTGCATTTTTTTTACTTCTCTAACTGCACTCATTTTATATTTCTTTGACTTCTCCATCATACCCCAGTTCTCAGTAATCCCCTTTCAACTTTATTTTGGGTCTTGTTTTCCACTACTAGATTGTACGTTTATTGAAATCAAGTATTGTTTCTTTAAACATTTCAAATTTTTATCCCCAGTATTTATCAGGGATGTATATATGGTTAGTACATAAGAAATGGTTATTAATGATTTGATTTTCAAACGCAAGAGTGAACAGGATCATAGGTAAAGAGGAAAGAAAAAAAAAAACAGATTCAATAAGGTTAAACTATTTCCTATCCTACTTGGGAAGAGGAGACTTGTAACTTTTAATAATTTTATCACTACTAGTGTGGTTTGAAGGAGTATACATAGGCAAATGGTGTGGGTGTGAGTTAACTCTGATAGGATGATATCACTCCCCCCAAAAAACAAAAGTAAGGGTGAGAAAGAGGTATGCACTGGAAGGAGGACTGGGGAGGTAAAATGGAGTAAATTATCTCACATAAACGAGGTCTGAAAGAGCTATTACAGTGGAGAGGAAGATTGAGGGAATGGTGGAAAATGCCTGAAGCTTATTCTTATTGGAATTGGCTCGAAGAAGGAATAACACAAACACTCAGCTGGGATATGGAAATATTCTAGGCAAATGGGAATGGAGAGGGATAGGGAAAGAGAAGGAATAACAGAAGAAGTTTGGATTGGGGAGGTGATGTGTATTCATGCTTAATTACTGAAGACCATGCCATCAGAGAAATAATGACATGACTTGCACTTGACTATGGTTTTTTTTGAGTAAGGGAGGGCTGTACTGGTCACCAACCTCACTTCTCCAGAACCACCTGAATCCAGTGACCAGATATTCATCAGTATGAGATGACCCAGGATGAGGCAATTGGGGTTAAGTGATTTGCTTAAGGTGACACAGCTCATGAGTGTCAAGTGTCTGAGGAGACATTTGAACTAGGTCCTCCTGACTCCTGCACTGGTGCTCTATCCACTGCACCACCTAGCTGCTCTTGGGAGGTGATAAAGAGAAGTAAATCACTTGGGAGGAGGGATAAGGTGAAAGAAAAGAGAGAAGTAAAAGGATAAATAGAGAAAAATATGAGGAAGAGAAATACATAGCAATTGTGAATGGGAATGGGATGAACTCTCCCATAAAACAAAAACATATAGCCAAGTGGATTAAAAACCAGCATGCTAAAATATGTTATTTAGAAGAAACACATTTGAAGCAGAGAAACAGATACAGAGTAAAGGTAAGGGGGTTGGGTAGAACCTATTATATTTCAACTGAAGTTTAAAAAAAAGCAAGTGTACTAATCATGATCTCAGACAAAACAAACACAAAAATAAATCTAATTAAAAGAAGTAAGGGAGTAAAACATATTTTACTTCAAGGCATCATGCATTATGAAGTAACATTAATGCTAAACATATATGCATGAAATAGTATAGCATCTGGATTTTTAAATAAATTAAAAAAGTTACAGGAGGAAATAATCAACAAAACTGTTCTAGTGGGGAACCTCAACTTTATTCTCTAACAAACAAATAAATCAAACCATGAAATAATCAAGAAAAAATTAAGGAGATGAATAGAATTTTAGAAAAGTTAAATATGATAGACCTGTGGGGAAAACTGAATATGAATAGAAAGGAATATATCTTTTTCTCAGAAGTACACCAAAATTGGGCATGTAGTAAGGCATTAAAAATCATGATCAAATTCAGAAAAGCAGAAATATCAAATGCATCTATTTCAGATCACAACTTAATAAAAAAGTACATTGATTAAAGGCCATGGGAAAACAGATTAAAAATTAATCAGAAACTAAATAATCTAATTGTAATAAAAGAGTGGGTCAAAAAACAAACCATAAAAAAATTCTGTTAAAGAGAATGACAATGAGAAATTACATCAAAATGTATGTAACAGAGACAAAGCAGTACTTATGCAAAAATTTATGCCTCTAAATAATTCACCAGAAATAAAATAGAAAAAGAAGAGATCAATAAATTAGGTATATCCCTAAAATAATCTAGAAAATAAATAAAAATCCCCAGTTAAATACCAAATTGTAAAATCAGAAAATCAAAGGAAGTACCAAAAGTTTTAAAAACTGAAATTAATGAGCTACTAAGTAAAACTAGGAGTTGGTTTTATGGAGGAAGTGGGAAAAAACCCAACAAAGTATACTTGAAAAATTAGGCAAAGGAAGACTCCTACAAAATGCCATTTATTGTATAAATATGGTGTTGTTGCCTAAACCAGGAAGAGCAAATAAAGAGAAAGAAAACCCTATATTAATTTTCCTGTGTATATTGATGCAAAAAAATTAAATGAAATAGCAGGAAGATTATAGCAATATATCACAAGGATTATACACTATAGTCAGGTAGGACTTATACCAGGAATGCAGGACTGATTCAACATTAGGAAAACTTTCAATATAATTGACCATGTCAATAGCAAAACCATCAGAAATCATATGATAATTTCAACAGATACAGAAAAAGTTTTTGACAGAGTATAATACGCAATTCTATTAAAAACACTAGACAGCATATGGAAAAAATTCAGCTGCCTTTAAAATAAGTAGTAACTACTTAAAACCATCAACAAGCATTTTCTGTAAAGAAGATAAGCAAGAAGCCTTTCCAATAAGACCAGGGTTGAAACAAGGGTAACCATTATCACCACTATTATTCAATTTTGTGCTAGAAATTTTAGCTATAGCTATAAGAAAAGGAAATTGAAGGAATTAGAACAGGCAATGAAGAAATAGAACTATCGCTCTGTAAATGATATGATAGTATTCTTAGAAAGTCAACTAAAAAACAGTTGAAATAATTAACTTTAGCAAGCTTTATCCAAGTAGCAAGATATAAATAAATCCACAAAAATAATCATCATTTCTATATGTCACTAACAAAGTCCAAAAACAAGAGATAGAAAGAAAAATTCCTCTTAAAATAACAGTAGGCAATAAAAACCACTTGGAATCTACCTGCAAAAACTAACCCAGGAATTATAATGTACACAATTGCTAGACAATTTTCACACAAATACAGTCATATCTAAACAAGTAGAAAAATATTCATTGCTTGTAGGTATGCCCAGCCAATATAATAAAATTTCAATTCTACCTAAATTAATTTATTTCTTTTGTGCCTTGAAACTGTCAAAAATATTTTATAAAACTAGAAACAAATAATAACATCCATCTGAAGGAAGAAAAGATCTAGAAGATCAAGGGAATTAATGGGGAAAATGTTGGAGGAAAATGGTAGAGTAGCTGTAAGATCTCAAATTATATAAGAAAGAAGTGATCATCAAAACAATCTGGTATAGACTAATAAATGGAGTGGTAGATCAATGGAATAGATTATCTGCACAATAAAGAGTGTACATGACTCCAGTAATCTAATGCTTGATAAATACAAAAACCTAAGTTTTGGGGATAAAAACTCACCATTTGAAAAAAACTCTGCTAAAAATGGAAAACAGTTTGACAGAAACTAGGTATAGATCAACATTCATACTATATACCAAGACAAGTTCAAAATGGCTGTATGATTTAGACATAAAGGGTGATACCATGGACAAATGAGGAGAGTATGGAATAATTTAGCTGTCAGATATATCAATAAAGGCAGAATTTATGAACATACAACAGATACAGAGCATCATAGGCAGTGAGATTGATCATTTATCATATTTAATTAAATTTTTATGCATAAACAAAGCAATTGCAGGTAAGATTAGAAGGACAGCAGAAAGCTCAGAGGGGAAAATTGAAAGTGTCTCTGATAAAGGCCTAATTTCTCAAATATATAGAGAACTGAGTTATAGTTATAAGAATACAAGTCATCTCCCAATTGATAAATGACCAAAAGGATTTGAACAGTTTTCAGATGAAATCAAAGCCATCTATTATCATATGAAAAAATGTTCTAAATTGCTATTGCTCAGAGAAGTACAAATTAAAGTGACTCTGCCTAATATCACAAAAAAATTAAATAAGTTTTTGAGGGAATGTGGGAAAATTGAGACACCAATGCATAGTTGGTAGAGTTGTGAACCAATCCAACTATTCTGGAGAGCTATTTGAAACTATACTCAAAGAGCTATAAACCTGTACATATCCTCTGACCCAGCAATACTACTATTGGGTCTGTATTGAGAGGAGAGAATAAAAAGGGGGAATATATATATATATATATATATATATATATATATATATATATATATATATATACACATATATATATATATATGGCTAGATATAGATAGATATACTTACATCTATGTTTCTGCATCTGTATGTAATTCATAGCAGCCTTTTTTATGGTAGCAAAGAATGGGAAATGATGGGGATGTCCATCAATTGAGGAACGGATGGATAGGTTATGACATATGATTATGATGGAAAGCTTTTTTTATAAGTAATGACCAGCAGGTTAATGTCAGGAAAAAAAACACACTTGAAAGACTTATGTGAAGTGATACAGAGTGAAATGAGAGCTAGGAGAGCATTATAGATAGTAACAGAAATATTGTACAATGATCCACCATGAATGACTTAGCTATTTTCCACAAAACAATTCAAGAAAATTTCAAAGGATTCATGTTGGAAAAAAAATGCTACCATTTCTAAGAGAAAGAATTGATGGAATCAGAATGCAAATTAAAGCATACTCTTTTTCATCTGCATGGGTGCTTGTGTGTGTGTGTGTGCATTTGATTTATGTTTTCTTTCACTACATGACTAATATAAAAATCTGATTTATGTGATTGCAAATGCATAACCAATATCTAATTGCTTAACATTTCAGAATGGGGGGAGGTGAAGGGAGAAAAGGAAAAAAAATTGGAACTCATTTTTTTTTAAATGTTAAAATTGTTTTTACATTCAAGTGGTGAAAATAAAATATTATTTCTAAAAGTTGACTTTGAAGTGAGGGGAAATGTTCAGTCCAGGAACTGAGCTGACATAATAATAGAGAATGTGCTCTCACTTGTTGAGGGGAAATGTTTATAGTTCTATTTTAATTTTTTAACTATATCATATCAGTGAAAATATCTTTATAAAACATAATTGAATTGAATTAGATAAATGAAACTGGAGTACTAATCATTTGTAACTGATGTTGCAGAAAGTAACAGAATAAGTGCTTGAGCCAGTCGGTAGCACTAGAAAGAAAATCTATTGTATCTCAGGAATATCCCTTAGAAACCTGAAAGTGAGACTTAGTTAGCTATCCTTCCTTTGAATAACCCAACCTACTAGTGTGACTGTTGAAAGGGGCAATTATTCTAGAGTCTTGATATATGTGAACTGATCTAACTAAACTGAAAATATCATTTGGAACCATGGGAAAAAATGATGCCAAATCTTTTATAATCTTTTTTCCAAATATCCCATTAATGAGTTAATACAAAATTGACATAGCAAAATTATTCATGATTATGGAAAACTATAAAAATTTTGCCCCTTAATTAGTGAATGACTTGGGGGGAAGATCTACGAAATTAATATACTAGAATATTATTACGCCATAAGGAACAGTGAAATTGGAAAATGCAGAGAAACAACTAATGGCTCATATGAAATAATACAGTGTGAGGAGAACAAAGTCAAAATAACAATATATAAAATTAAAATAAAAGAACATATAAAGATGGGCAGAGGATTAATCAGGAGAAGCTTTGAAAAATTTGATGAATGGACCATTAAACTGATGAGATTTAGCATATAACCCTTTAACCAGAGAAATTGAATTGGAAATGTATACTGAACTCCCCTTTAGAGAGCACAAAAAAAATCTCATATTTTCTGCAAGACCAGTGGCTGTCTGAGAATCCCACCCTTATCAAAGGAGCCATCTCAGTTCATGGTCTATAAAAACAAAATGAGACCAGATGTTGTCCCCTTTCTGCCCTCCCTTTCTTCTTCTTCTTCTTTTCTTCTCCTCCTCCTCCTTCTTTCTTTCTTTTTCTTTTTCTTTCTTTCTTTCTTTCTTTCTTTCTTTCTTTCTTTCTTTCTTTCTTTCTTTCTTTCTTTCTCCTTCTCCTCCTCCTCCTCCTCCTCCTCCTCCTCCTCCTCCTCCTCCTCCTCCTCCTTCTCCTTCTTCTTCTCCTTCTTCTCCTTCTTCTCCTTCTTCTTCTTCTTCTTCTTCTTCTTCTTCTTCTTCTTCTTCTTCTTCTTCTTCTTCTTCTTCTTCTTCTTCTTCTCTTTCCATGTAGATACGTGTATGTATGTATGTACATATGTATTTATGCATGCATGTATGTATGTATATATGTGTGTATGTCATTCCTGATCAGAAGACCATTCAGCAGGCACCAAAGAAAACTTCTATAGAGAATTTTTCTATTTTTTTGTTAGTATTTCTTTTGCAGCATTTATATTTCCCGCTTCTTATGCACAATTTAGTGTTGAAATCCTCTCCTTTAATTGTAGCCTATTGATTTTGACTATCCTTCTGCCTTCCCATACTAAACACCACTCTGTCCATGCCATGAGCCCCAATCCCTCAACCCCTCAGTTCTCTTTCAGACTATCATTCCTGAATTCAACACTCTCCCCATTTTCCCCCATATTGAATCTCTTGTGAATGTGTTCAATTTTACACTGTCTTAAATCTAAATGATATAAAGATGTACTCTTAAAGCAAAGGTTTGCTCCTATATATAAATGAAGGAGTAGTATGCACACAGATATATACAGATTCATGTCTAAATATTCAAACAGTAAAAATATTCATACATGTATACACATGTCTACATACATTCACATATATGTATGCAACATATTATCTTCTTTTCTTCTTTTTCATTCTGGCCACGGATGAAAATCATGCATGCTGCATCTGTTGCAGTTGTTTGAGATATGTGACTTACTGGATTCTTCTTGGTGGATTGCAAACTTCCTTTTGAGGAGGTATAAATCTCATTAAGGAGGCCCAGGAGCATTTCTGTGACTGATATATTAAATGTTGTTACCTACAAATAGAAGCATTTAAGATACTTCACTTTCTCTAGGGAATTCTTTTCCCTTTGTACAGAACATTTCCTATATTAATGATGAATGTTTTGGCAATATGTCCACAAGATGTTTCAAATAGACTAATTAGTAAGCATAGGATCATTAAAGTTATCTCTGTGGTTGTGTGTATCAGGAAAATAGTTTTTGCTAACTATATACTGATTTCTGTGCTTTAATTGACTATAACCTCCATCCACAATTATACACTTCTTGAAGTCAAGGACCATGTTTTATTTGTCTTTGATTTTTAAGAGATAACATGGTAATTTGCATATATTATATATTCAATAAGTGATTATTGAATTAAATTAAGCATATTTTATTTTAGAGTTGATTAAATATGTGAGCACCTCTCATGTATAATAAAGGAAAAATGATTTCATATTATGAAATTAAACTGATTATTCAAAAGAATATATGCTTTTTCTATTTATGAGATATAGTCTCATGAGTAGTTTGGCTTTGTCATATTTTCTTGTTATTTTGCTCACTGTATGTATTTTAAATACATTCCAAATGTTTGTTTATTAAGACTCTCAGAAATTAGGCCACTGTCATTGGTAGTGGCTAAAAATTAGAGGAATAATTCAAACATGGCCTATGCATTGAGATAGCTGTTTCAGTATTACAAAAGAGGACAAAGAAGTCATTCATATGCCTCCAAGAAAGAAAAGTTCTTACAAAATGATATATGAGATAAATCGAGAAAGAAAAAATGTTCATAAAAATAAAAAGGAAAGTCCAAACAAACATAGTAACATTTAATTTCCTTTATTACATTGATTTAATCAAATTGACTTATAGGACCACTTTATTTTAAGAGGTTTCAGAGGTTAGATAATCAAACTTTTATCCTAGGGCAATTTTTTTTCCTACAATATATTAGAGAATTAATCATGAAACTTCCTTGAAAATAACTGAATGAAATTGAGGTTGCTCGAAACTCCATCTTTTCAACTCAGAAAGGGAAACACACACAGTAAGTTCATCCCTCTGCCATTTAGATATAGATATGGTTATATTTAAATCACACTAATTTTCTAGATGCACTTCTCTAATATCATTATTTTTTCCTTCCATGGAAAACAAAGGTAAAATGAGAACCCATCCATGGCACTTACTCCTGTACTGAAAGCATATAAACTCTTATACCTAGGTTCCTCAGGGACTCAGTCATTTACTTATGCTTTGAACCCCATGCTCTCTGAAGCTCATAGATTGAACAGGTAAAAGTCCCTGCCCAACTCCCACTGAATGGCGGGTTTGGGACCCTCCTGGCTTAGAGCAAATGTCAATAGTAATAGTTTCTCTTTGAAACAACAACCCTGAGGTTTCTGCCCTTCCAAGACTGATTTTTCTATTTATTTTGTCTTTTCTATTGAAGGGGACATTCCCCAACTACCTTTTAAAGAGGTCTATTCACTGAGTGGGCATTACCTCACTTTAAGTGGTCTAGGTCTCCCATTGCATTCTGGGCCATCCGCAGTCATCCTGATGAATATCTGCTCACTGGATCCACATGGCTCAGGAAGGGAAAGTGAGGCTGGTGACCTTGCACAGTCCTCCCTCACTCAAATCAAAGTCAAGTGCAACTCATGTCATCATTTCTCTGATGTCACGGTCCCTTTCAAAAACAAAGGATGAACAAAGCAATACTAAACACTGTGCTGGGCATTGGGGAAAGAAAGATAAAAGTGAAATAACTTCTCCCCATGCAGAACTGAAATTATAATGGAAACATGTACATGTATAGGCATATACAAAACATAAAATCCTACATAAGTTAATCTTAGAAAGGTAAGCGTTAGTAGCAGAAAGAATCAAGAAAGACTTTGCATAAAGTGGCACATAAGTTGAGTCTTCAAGAAAAGCCAAAAATTCCAAGAGGCAGACATGAGGAGAAAGAGTATTCTAGGGGTTGAGGACAGTGAGGGCAAACATTCAGTGCCATTTAAACATATCTCTGCCTATATCTAAATGACAGAGGGATGAACTTACTATGTGTTCTATTTTAAGTTGGAAAGATGAAATAGTGGGGTTTAATTCAAACTCAGTTTCATTCATTGATCTTCCAAGGAAGTTTGATTATTAATTTTCCAGCATATTGTAGAAAAAAAAAAGAACACCACTATCTAGGATAAAAATTTGATCATATGACCTCTGAAGTTCATTCCAATTCAGTGTTTCTATAAGTCAGTTTGATTAAATCTGGCAGATTCAACAAAAAAAGAAATTAATTATTACTGTGTTAGGTTGGACTTCACTATTTGTTAACTTCTTGTTCTTCCTCAAATAATCTCATATGTCATCTTTTAAGACCTTTTCTTTCTTGGAGGCATATAAGTAGCTTCTTTTGCTTCTCCTCTTTTGTATTACTGGAACAGCTGTCTCAATATGCAGGAAATGTTGCCACCATTGATAGCAGGCTCATGGGTCCCTATAAAGAATAGTAAGAACATCAATATCATTCGAATATTGCATCCATGGAGGGAACTAATGTGTAATAAGGCTAGAAATGAATGGAAAAGATTAATTGTGCAAAACTTTAATATATAACAGAGCCATTTCCATTTTATTTCACACATAATAGGGAGCCACTGTGTAGGGGGTCAGGTCTGTATAATGACTTAGAAAAATCATTTTGTCAGTTGCATGGAAGATGGATTGCAGCGAGGACAGAAGCAGTAATATTAGCTAGAAAGTTTGTGTAACAATTTAAGTGAGTGGTAATGAGGGCCTAAACTCATGTGCTAGCAATGTGAGTGGTGAGAAAAGCACATATGTGAGACATGATGAGGTGATAGAAACAGCTATTTGCATATGTAAAGTGAGTAAGACCAAGAAATTGTGGATGACATTTAAGTTGTGAACCTCTTTGACTTTTTGGATGGTTGTACCCTCAAATTTAAAAGAAAAGTTAGGGAAAGGGATGGTTTTGGGGAGAAAGATAATGAGTTGAGTCTTGATCATACTTTCTGATAAGTCAAATGTTCAATTTTAATCTTTAAGAGGAATTAAACAAATATAATGGAATATGATTGTGTAGTACAGAATGATGAATAGGGGCAATCAAAGAAATGTGGAAAAATTCATACGTATTGATGGAGAGCAAAATAAGCAGCACCAAAGAAAACAATACAGCGACTACAATGATGTAAACTAAAATATCATTAAAAAAATGATATTGAGAAATAGAATAATCAAGTGTCCAGAAGAGACTATTAAACATGCCTCCTTCCTACCAGCAGAGAAGTAGGAGAACACTAAAACAGAATATTACATAACAGGTGAGTAAGTTTCCGTGCTAAATAATTTTCACTGACTTTTCTTTATAAGCTAGGTGACTCTGTGGATAGAGTATTGTGTTTAAGTCAAGAAGACCTAAGTTCAAATTTGGATTCAAATACTTACCAGGACTGTGACCCTGAACAAGTCAGTTAACTTTTATTTACCTCAGTTTCCTTTTCTGTAGAATGGGGAAAATAATAGCATCTACCTGCTATTAAGATCAAATGAGAGAAAAGTACTTGCTTGCATGGTGCCAGGCATATAATAAGCATATAAATGTTATATTCTTGCTATTATATATTGTTATTAATATTATATTAAAGCTATTGTTATTAGCTACTATTTGGCACAACAAGAAGGTTTAATTAGGAGGTAGAATGGGAAATAAATGAGGCATCCAAAAGCATATTTTTTTCTCCTTAAAATAAGAATAAGGCTGTACTCTCCTAAGAGTATAACCAATAGAAGCTGATAGCAAGAAATAATTTGAAATTTGAGCAACACCCTGGTAATAGCGTAGCCTTCAGTCACATTCACAAGTATCTACTGAAAAAGAGCTTTCAGGAGGGTCAATCAAGGACACTGACACATTTGTCAATTGCTCAGGTTGCAGCTTTATAGCGTTTTCCCCTTTCCTAATTCACCCACTTCCACTGTCAATTTTGCATTTTTGGCTTCCCCATAACCATTTCTAAGTCCTCATTATTACAAATTTTCTGCATCTATTCAGGGGATTATGTCTTTTTAAAAATGTTATTATAATTTTGGTTTCCTGCCAGTCATTTCCTTATATACTCCTTACCCCATGCACTACATATCTTGAAACTTCTCTTTTTTACAAAAAAAAACAAAGCCATTCAACACAGGCACTACAACTGACAATGAATCTTGTACCACAATCTGTCTCTGCCAAAAGAAGGCTAGGCTTCATCACATACATATCTTCCCTTAAAAAGCCTTAATTAATTATTTCACAAGACCTGAATATAATCAACCCTCAACTTTTGTGGGGCAGCATTCCTAGAAAATGGCTCCATAGTAGAAAAAAAAAGGAAATTGTTGATACATTGAAACCATAGCAAACAGAGGTTTAGGTCCTCAAGGCCATCGAAGACTATTCTTTTGATAAAGATTGCTGAAAACGAAGTTTTCATCATATAGTCTTTATAACAAAACATTAATTCTGATAATATGAACTTTCCCTAACACAGTAATCTTGAAATGATCCATAAAATGCAGTATAAAAAATAAAATTGGTAACATGCAAAACATATTTCTAGTTAGTAATTCCCTAGAACGCTATAACCTTTTCTGTTAACATCCCATCTAAAAATAAAACAATGATTTCAGACAATATTCACTTATCATAATATATGAAATCTACAGTGTCATAAGTACTGTACAACAAATAAATTCTTAAAACTAAAACACTTTTTAATTTGAATCTTACCTCTCACTGTATCAGATGGAAGTGTGAGGGGTCTTGTATGAAATGTGCTACTGTAAACCTCTTTACCTTGACCACCCTATGAAAACTAAGGAAGAGGTTGCTGTGACTTTACTTGCTTCTCTCAGAAAACTAGCAAGATCTTGACATCATTTCTGACACTCCCATAAAGGATACAAAAGTTTGAAATAATCCATCATGATTTCTGCCTCATGTGTTATTTGAGATACTTAAGAGTCTCAGCATAGAAGAGGTGAGTTGACATTTAATCTTGAGACTGCAATTCATGATGGGACTATAAACCATAAAGATATACAATGAATGGATGGGGAGCTCTTTATTCTACAATAATAGGATAAACAAGACCAGTGAAGGACCTAATAAGATACCAGTAGCTCCACAAATGTGTAAGTATCAGACCTTTCATTTTCTCTATCACACATAGCCTCCAGGTGCCAATTGAAAACTGAAAATAAGTTTACCAATAAAATTACATTAATGCAAAAGTTAATTACAAATGTTGAGGATTGACTGTATTTTGAACAGCACATTAAATCTCACATTGATTTAATTACTTCGCATCAGGTTCCCATTGCAAGCCCATGATTCTCTATCCAGAATTGACATCCAGACTCATCTCCTACATAAAGCCTTTCTAGATTAGTTGACATAGCTGCAGTGGCAGGGCTTTCGTAAGGATTTCTCTATATTTGGCACTGTATTAGTTAATGTGAAGGGCATACTTACACATTTTACCCTAAGAATCCCTACTTTCTCTTAACTTCTACAGACATTAATGAGAATACCATTCCTCCTTCATGAAGAGAAAGTCTTCTGAATAAAGGGGAAATGACCTAATGTGCAATTCCATAAGAAAAAGAAAAAATATTTTAAACTACAGAGAAATACAGAGTAAAATGGAAATTTTAACACAAAACAA
This sequence comes from Bettongia penicillata ogilbyi, assembly GCA_023548195.1. Taxonomy (NCBI): domain Eukaryota; kingdom Metazoa; phylum Chordata; class Mammalia; order Diprotodontia; family Potoroidae; genus Bettongia; species Bettongia penicillata. The sequence continues at coordinate 12,791,772 of JAJHZJ010000089.1, read as the reverse complement.
TCATTAAAACATACTTTAATATATGTGACCTATTCCCTTTCAGTTCAATAGACAGTATCGTGTTACTTACTCTGTGTTCAGAGCACAATGTGGGCAGTACAGAAGAAATAAAGTCTAGTTGTCTAATTAAGATATGGTCCCTGCCTTCATGAAGTTTATAGTCTGATTCCATTAAGGAAACTACAGGTCCAGAGAAACAACCAGTACAACGATCAGATTCTACCTGATGACAAGTTTTGACTAAAGAGGAAAGACAGCTCTAGAGAACAGGATGCGTAAAAGTAAGGAGAGAAAGGACATTCATAAGCTTCTTTACAAAGGAGGAAAAGGCAGTGAAAGGGAAAATTAAGCTGCTGGTAAAAAATTTGGCTATTTTTTTCTTTGTGTCAAAGATTAATCCTGAAATGATCCAGATACTAACCAACCTTATAAGATTCCTCAAATGAAAATCAATTATAATAATGAAAATGAAACAAACATAAATAAAACTTCTTTCCTTGAGTCCAGAGGGTAGTACAGTACTTTTTCCTATTAAAAATCTCATAATCTTTTATAGTTTTTAAGATGTTTCGAGATTTTTGAATGACACTAAGCCTCTTCACTTGTCCAGCTGTATACTGGAACTGATCTTTGAGAAGGGTTTGCCTTTAGATCAAAGAGAAAGTATGTGCTCTGATCAGCTTAATGAGTTCCTGGAGAAAATCTGTCATAAATAAGGACAGATGAAAGACTGCTCCCTAGAAGCTCCAATGGATAAACAGTTTTAAAATATGAAGGCCCATACATAATCTTTCACTTGTGTCATTCTTAATCACAATCTACACATTGTTTTAACTAGACCCTTAAAAGAAAAAATAATAATGTAAGCTAAGTTACAAACTTAACCTCAGATTCTGGGAATTTCTTCCACACTGAAGCTTCCACCCTGTATTTTATAATCATTTCTCTAGGCGCTGCCTCCCCTCTTCTCCATTTATTTATAGTTTTGTAATTCATAATCACTGACAGTGAAATCTGCTGCGGAGCCAGGCTGTTCATTAAAGAATGTTTCGCTATCCCAGTTGAATTACAACCTTTTTATTATTGTGAAGAGTAGAATGAAAGGAAAGGATTCCCTGGGAACTCAATTAAATTTAATCTTGGGCATTATGATTGATCATGGAAATTGCTTGTCACAAAGTATGGAATATTTCACATTGAAGTCATGCAATCTCAGAGGCCTTCTAGACCAAGCCTTATCTAAAAAAAAAAAATTTCCCTCTGCAACATACTAGACAAGTAGTTGGGTAGCCTTTGTTTTAAGACCACCAGTAATTGAGAACACAATATTTCCTGAGTCAGACTATTTCACATTTAGAGGCCTTAAATTTTTAAGAGCCATTTCTTACACAGATTTATAATTTCCCTCCCTGAAATTTCCAATGTCTGTAACTAGTTTTGGCCTTTCAGGACTAGTAAAGCAAATATATTTAACTTCCACATGACAGTCCTTTAAATGTTAAAAGATAACTATCATCCTCTGCTCCACTACCACCAACTCTAGAAGTCTTCTTTTTATTTCTGGATTAAATATCCCAAATTCCTTCCTTTAAACAAATTTACCATGTCTTATTTTTACAAAATGCTTTCTCCCTCTGGAATGTGTGTGTGTATATGTGTGCTTACTACCCTCAATTTAAAGTGTTTTACAGCTCAGCAGTCACTCAAACCCAAAACTTATGAGCTCTCACCTATGAATTTCATTTTACCAGACAGTCAGGAGACACAGTCCAAAGATTTGAAAGGAAATATCTGAGTAAGGTATGTAGCAATAGAATGTTTTCCTTATAAATTTGATTCATACATTCCCATAAATGCATACCTCATTAGCTCTTCCTTTCAAGAGAATATTATCTAGAAGCTATCATGGAGAAAGTTCTGTGAAATACTATCAAGCATAAATTATTTCCTTTGTCTGCTGGCATTTTTGTACACCATCACAAAATGATGAGAAATAAAACCCTTGGACCTCTCAAAAAAAAAACCCAAAAACTAGAACATGGCATAAATTCTGGTTTCTTCACCATCCTGAACACTCAACTTTAATCTCACAAGATTATCAATTTCTTTCTAAAATGTGGCACCCACAACTAAACACAAAAATCCATTGTTATCTGTACAGGGAAAGAAATTGTGAAAGTGTCCCTTCCTACCTCCTGTACAATTTAGTCAGCCATACTGTTGGCCGATCTTGATCTAGTAGTCTAATACTTGCTCTCCCAAGACTTTTTGAGAATGACAACTTTTTGAATGATTTAGTGGCTTCTAAATTTCCAATCCAGCCTCAAATTCAATGGGAATATTCTCTCTCTCTCTCTCTCTCTCTCTCTCTCTCTCTCTCTCTCTCTCTCTCTCTCTCTCTCTCTCTCTCTCTCTGTTTCTCTCTCTCCTTCCCTTCCTCCCTCTCTCTCTCCAAACACATAGATATATTATATAGATAATATGTACACATACATGTATTTATGTGAAAATAGATAGATAGATAGATGGATGGATAGGTAGATAAAGAACGTATCTCTTCTTAAGGAAGACATCCCACTTTGGTACAATTCTAATTGAAGTGAACTGTTGTGTTTGTCCTTCTTTGCCAAAGAAGACCATGCCTCACTCTAAGTAAGTACCTGAATAAACCTTGGTCTAAAGGGGCCAAGGGCTCCCAGTGTCTCCTGGGCCATCTCCAGTCATCCTGATGAGTATCTGGTCACTGGATCCAGATGGCTCAGGAGGAGAAAGTGAGGCTGGTGACCTGCATGGCCCTCCCTCACTCAAAACAAAGTCAAGTGCAAGTCACGTCATCATTTCTCTGATGGCATGGTCTTCTTCGGCAACGAAGGACGAACACAACAATAACAACAACTGAAGTGAAAGCACCTTAGTTTGAGACTTCGCCATTGTTCCTTGAGATCCTAAAATGGACACAATCTTGCTTCTTACAACACATTAGAGTCATTCATACTTATTTTGTAACTTCTATTCAGAAAAATCCTTCACCAACCATGCCGGACAACTCAAAATTTCCTTTTTCTCTTTGTTTTATGCAAGGGAACACATCTAAATAGTTCAAGATAGTGAGATAAAGCAAAAGGTGATGGATGTGCTACAATTCATTCTATCAGTTCTAAGTCATATCTTGGTGTTTTATTGCTGGGAATACATCCAGAATAAAGGTATAAATTTGGAACCAAGCATTTGTGGCGTAAGTCAATAGCCCAGCGAGCAGCTTTACCCATTCTTACTTATTGCTTCTTATTGTTCTTATAATCTTGCATTTGGGTGGGAGACCAAGAAGATGTTAGTGACTGATGGAAAATGTGGGACATTGGATGCACACAGGTAAGTGGGAATTTTTTGACAGATGATGATGATGATGATGGTGATGATGATGATATTAATAAAGAAGAGGAAGAGAGTGGTGATGAGTAGAAATCTCATTTAAAAAGTCACTCAAAGTCCCAAATGTCATTCCCTCTGCTTCTGATTCATTAAGGGATACATCATATAGATAGACAGAATTTTAGAACCAGAAATAGTTCTAGTATCTAATCAAACACCCTGATTTTACATATGAAGAAGCTGATGTTCAGAAAGTTAAAGAAGCTTACCTAGGGTCACATGGTCGTTGGAAGAAATGGGACTAGAATTCAGATCTCCTTTTTACCCTAATTTTTTAGTCCACTCCATTATTAAAATCAATAGTAGTGTGATGTATTTTGCTATGGTAAAACAAATAGAAAAGACCCAAATATTTTTGCTCTAAATAATGATGATGATGACTTACATTTAACAAAATTTTAAGTTTTAAATAACGTTTTTAACATAGAGTAACTGGCATTTGTTCACCATATTCATATTTTAAAAGTACTTTATGTAACTGTTTTAGAGCTGATGAACTCTCCTTTATTATTCTTGGATATAAGATATTATTATGGCTCTTCCCCATAGGTTTGAAATTTTTTCCTTCTTGGATCCAACCAATGGTAACAAATCACTTAACCCTCTGATGGGAATAAAAAAAATCAGGACAGTGGTATCAGGAATAGACAACACAGTAGCACAAAATGCAGAAAAATCTCAATTCCCTTAATACTACTTGTATTACTACTACTGCTACTACTGCTGCTGCTACTACTACTACTACTACTACTACTACTACTGCTACTACTACTACTACTGTTGTTACTGCTGCTGCTGCTGCTGCTACTACTACTGCTATTACTGCTGGAGCTACTGCTCCTACTACCAAATAATAGTAATAGTTTATGTAAAGCTTTAAAATTTCAAAAGTGCTTTACATATATTACACCATTTGGCCCTCACTATACTACCTGATCTAAAGTGATTTGAACTTGATGTGGTCCAAAAAACACCGAAATCATAAAATAAAAACAAAAAGCAAAGCAACAAAACAGCTTCACCAGTAGGAATGGAGTGGCAGAAGAAGATCTCAGAAACCCCCGATTTACCTACTTTTTGTCAGCTAAAACCTCTTTTCTGGTGTCGTGACATTCCAGGGTAGAGGAACAAAGACATGAAGGCCTTCTGTAATTCCAAGCTGAAGGGAGAGGAGTTATGGCTAGTAAGGTCCTTCTTGTTCTCTAGTTATTCAGACCTCTTCCTCTTATCTTTCCCCCTTCACCTCATCTTGCCAATTTAATCTTGAATACACAAGATTCTGATGGCATGTGTCATTGACTTCCATAAGTCAGTTATTAACTGACTATTGAAACAACTTTCTTTTTTCTCAGAAATGGCACCACTAAATCAATCATTGCAGAAATAGCATCTAGAAATGTTTTGGTCATATCTAAACTGGCATATTTTGTCCATGTATATGCATTATCTCATTTGAAACTCATAAAAAATGCTCTGTGAGTTAGATAGATCAGATAGAAACATGGAAAGACACAACTGAAAAAAAACCTCATCATCATCTTGCCTGAACCCTTTATTTAACAGATGAAAAGAGAGGAAGGATTTTTTTGTTTGTTTTAAGCTCATGCGATAGATTTTTAGGGTATGAGGGTAACATTTAGTGAAGAATAGAGGGAATGGCACTAAATTTAGAGTCAGAGGACCTGTTTAAACATTTACTTTGATACTACTTGGGGGATTTTATCAAGTCACTTAAATACTCTTGGCCTTCTAGCTCTCTAAAATTAAGGGATTCATCTGGTCTTTGTAGTTCTAAATCTTACAAAATTATGTATACATGCAAACATTCATACATGCATACATATATACATATGTATGTATGTATGCGTGCATGTATTTCCAATTGAGACTGAAGCACATGAATTGAGTCTTAACATGAAGCAAAGAACACCATGAAAGTGTTACCTACTTGTTGTCAGCTAAAACCTCTTTTCTGGTGTCATGACATTCCAGGGTAGAGGAATGAAAGATGGGATTTAGCCCTATCTACCAAGAATAATGAGTTAAAATAGGAAGCAACTTTGTGCGGGTTGGAATACTTTTCTCCCTTCCCTATTCTATTTTAGGCATATCAAATGAAGTGAGACTTATTTAGCTTTTGTTTATAAAACACATTTTGTGTTTAAGCATAAGAGCCATGAAAGATGGGATTTCTAACACACTGCCAAAAAGTTTTGAAACATCATTGAGACCATGCAAGGTATATGTGTGTGTTCATTCTTCATTGCCAAAGATCATGCCATCAGATAAATAATGACATGACTTGCACTTGACTTTGTTTTGAATGAGGGAGGACTGTGCAAGGTCACTAGCCTCACTTCTCCTCCAGAGCCATCTGAATCCAGTGACTAAATATTCATCAGGGTGACTGGAGATGATCTAGGATGAGACAATTGGGGTTAAGTGACTTGCCCAAGGTCACACAACTAGTGAGTGTCAAGTGTCTGAGATGAGATTTGAACTCAGGTCCTCCTGACTCCTGCACTGGTGCTCTATCCACTGCACCACCTTGCTGCCCCTAAATGACTTGCCCAGGGCCACACAAATAGTGAGTGTCCAAGGTCAGATGTGAATTCATGTCCTCCTGATTTCAGGACCAGTACTCTATCCTCTATGCCACCTAGCTGCCCCATGCAAGGTACAAAAAGACTAGAAACAAGTGAATGTGGAATCAAATTATTAAAAAAAAAAAAGGCATTATGCTAGATTTTTCAAATTATATCCAAGTGAACTTCATATTCCTTGGTAAACTCTAAAACACAAAAATGAAAGAAATAATTATTGACCTATATTAAGTAGGAATTTTATGCTTAAACACAAAATGTGTTTTGTAAACAAAAGCTAAATAAGTCTCACTTCATTTGATATGCCTAAAATAGAATAGAGAAGGGAGAAAAGTATTCCAACCCGCACAAAGTTGCTTCCTATTTTAACTCATTATTCTTGGTAGATAGGGCTAAATTTTTGAGGATTATTAAAGGGGTGGATGGGGGATAAAGCTCTGTTCATACTCTACCTGGATTTTAACAAGACCTTTAGCAAAATATCCACGTGATACTTTTTTTTTAATTCATTAATTTATTTTTAGTTTTCGACATTCCTTTCCACAAGATTTTGAGCTCAAAGTATTCTCCTCATCCCTCCCCTCCCCCAAGACACTGTGCATTCTGATTGTCCCTTCCCTCAATCTGCCCTCCTTTCTATCACACTCCTCCCTTTCTCTATTTTCTTGTAGGGCAAGATTGATTTCTATGCCCCATTACCTGTATTTCTTATTTCCCATTTGCATGTAAAAACAAACTTTAACATTCATTTTTAAAACTTTGAGTTCCAACTTCTCTCCCACTGAGAAGGCAAGCAACTCAATATAGGTTATATATGTGTACTTATGCAAAAGACTTTCATAAAAGTCACATTGTGAAAAACTATATTTCCCTCTATCCTATCCTGCACCCATTTATACTATTCTCTCTTTGGACTTTGCCCCTTCCCCAAAGTATTTACTTCTAATTACCCTTTCCTCCTACTTGCTCTTTATTCTATCTCCCCTCCCTACACATCTCACTTATCCACATCTCCCCTACTTTCCTGCAGTGTAAGATAGATTTTCATACCAAACTGAGTGTGCATGTTATTCCCTTCTTAAGTCAAATAAATATGATGAGAGTAAGCTTCACTTTTTTCCCCTCTCATCTCCTTCTTTGCCCTCCCATTGAAAAATTTTTCCTTGCCTCTTTTGTGAGAGATAATTTGCCCCATTCCATTTATCCTTTCTTCCTCCCAATATGTTCCTCTCTCACCTCTTAATTTTATCTTCTTAAGATATCATCCCTTCCTATTCAACTTACCCTATGAACTTTGTCTATATGGATATAATCCCTCTAACTACCCAAATACTTGAGAAAAGTCTCAAGAGTTACAAATATTATCTTTCCGTGTAGGAATATAAACAGTTCAACTTTAGTAAGTCCCTTATGATTTCTCTTTCCTGTTTACCTTTTCATGCTTCTCTTGATTCTTGTGTTTGAAAGTCAAATTTTCTATTCAGCTCTTTTCATCAAGAATGCTTGTGAAAAAGCCACCATCATTTCTTCAGGAGAATACACATACATTTCTAATGTTGCATTGAATCAACATGGGGAAATATTTGCCTTATGGAAATGTATAAAATCCTATATTTGGAGTTGGAAGGAACTTGGAGTTCTAACCAGCTTGAAGTTCCAACATCAAGATATTGGGTGTAGGCAGTTGAATCAAAATATTCAAGGTCATACAGGCAGTAAGTAGTAGAAGTAGGATTCCAACATAAATCATCTGATTCCAAATCCATCACTCTTTCCACAGTGGGACATAATTCACATGCATTTGATACACTATATTCACACAATAATTCACATGCAGTATTTTGATACAACAAATGCACTAAGGAGAGGAAGAATCATTATCACCATTTTATATATAAGGAAACTTAAGCTCAGAGAATGTAGATCACTTGCTAAAGATTACATGGCTTCCTCACACCAAGATAATCAGTGACAATAGTTCCCCCTTGATAATTGATACTAAGAATCCCATGGATCATGGGGTTCCATTCTCAGACATCAAGGTATTGCTGCCCCTGAGGGCAAAGGAGGTCCATGATGGAAGTAAGCTGCAGTGAATTGCTAATGAAGAATTATACAGCAGATGCTACATCAAAGATATTGCCAAAAAGATGTGCAACTTGGAAAGAATATTGTCTAGTCATATATCAAGAATGAATAATATATAGCAAGTGAGTTAATATGGTACCAACATAGGGAATCCAGAGGAAAGTCCTCCAGAATTTTAGGTGGATTCAGTGTGGCAGATACATAGTAGGACACAGAAAAGAATCACATAAAACTAGAAGGCATTGATGTGCTATGACCTACAGTACCATCTGCCTTTTTCATTCCTGCCTAGGTGGCATTGAATATTCCTAGATAAAGTTACACATCCATGCTGAGTAGTTTCAAAACAATTTTAAATTACTCAATTTAATTGAACCTTTGCTGCAGCATAACAATCTCTTTTTAATTATTTATTTTTATTCCCTGGTTGACTCACTGTTACCCTCCACAGAAACTAAATTAAACATTCTCTTCTTCAGATATCCTATTCCAGAGGGGTCAAAAATGTACCCCATGGGCCTTATGAAGTTGACAACACTCCACAACATGAACTAGATTAAAATGTAACTGGGAAACATTTAACAAAATAAATAAAAATACAGTAAAACTTAGCTAACGTTACAATTTAAAATGATCAATATACAGAATACAGACAATCTTATACACAGTGGCCCCTGTTTGTATTTGTGTTTGTCACCGTTATCCTAACCAATATCAATTTCTATCCCTTGTAGGAGAAGACATCTCCTCTAACCTTAATGGAAAAATAGAGTCCAACTGTCAAAATACTCAATTTCTCCCTCACTCAACACCTTAAAAATATCCTCCATTACCATCCTGACAGTAAGTCATGAATGTTCCAGTTCCCACATATGTGCTTTTGCTCAACTGGTACTTCATGATAGGAATTCACTTCTTAACTTTAATTCGTAGAATCCCTAACTTTCTTAAAGGATGGTATAAGTACCTCTTCCTGCATGTAATCTTTCTTGATCCACTCAGTAATTAGCACTCTCTTTGTATTACATTTTATGTACTTTCAATTTATTAACTTGTGGACACAATGCATTTCACCAGTAGTATGTAAGCCTCTTTAAGGAAGGACTATTTTCTTTGTTTTTGTAAAACCCTTCCCCCAGAACCTATCAGAGTCTATTGTTTAAATAAGTCTTTATTGTCATTGGTTTATTTTTTTAATATCACCATAGGTTCCCACATATCACTGTTTCAAAAATTAAATACATTTTACAAATAATATTTAGCTATGACAAAAGAAAAGAAAAAATGAAAAAGTCTGAAAAAGTATAATGTACCATACTCAGACTTTCTACTTCTGTAAAGTAATAGGGTAAGGGATATCTTCCCCTATCTTTTTGAAGTCATTTGTCCTTTGTCATTTTGCAATACTTTTTATTCTTTGGGGCTTTTTTTGGTTTGTTTTGGAGGGAGAGGTGAATGTTCTTTCCATTTATGTTGTTGTACTCACTGTGTATGTTGTTTTCTCTACTTATTTCATTCAGCATGAGTTCATGTAGCTATTTCCATGGTTCTCTGTATTCATCGCATTCATCCTTTGTTACAGTTCAGTAATATTCCATTACATCCATGTACTACAATTTGTTTAGTTCTCTTAATTATTTTCAAATAATTTATTTTCAATTGTTTGCTACCACAAAAAGGGGCTAGCATAGTCTTTTATGTGCTTAATAAATATTTATCATATTGAATCTCACTGTTTCAGAGTAGTACATACACTGATGTATAAGTAACAGATCCAGAGAAGGATTAAAGTATTAGTGCCATCCTACATAGGCAACATCTGTGTAATGGAAGAGCTCTGGAGTAGAAATATAGAGATTCTATCATTTGCTAGTTAGGGAAAAGCACTGAATCTGGGATTCCATTGGGTATAAGGAAGTAGCAGATAAAGAAACTCTCCCTATCAATGTAGACCGGCAACTTCTCAGCAATGTTTAGTCTTTGAAAGTTGTTTAAGGCACTAAAAGGTTGTGTCCTGATCAGGGTCATGCAGTCAGTATATGTCAGATATAGAATTTAAAGCCAGGTCTTCCTGCTTTTAAGACTTTACCATATTCCTCATTTGTCAGTTAATCTTAGGCAAAACAGTTACAGTTTGCCTCAATGACTTTTCATTTCTTCCAGCTCTGACTGTATGATCTATAAATATTTTCCTGCAAAGACGGTGGAAATGGCATCATGACTTTGATAGTGTGTGGGCTTCATGTGAAAACGAGCATATCAGAATTATTAGTGTCCTTGACTAACACTGACAGTGGACATGAGCCCAGCCTTTGTGGAGCAGTTGAAATCACAAAGGTTTATGGTTCCAGATCATTGCATACACTCTGCATATTCTCCTCGTCATGGTCACTGGTGGCATAGGCCATTCAACTTGAATGTTTGAACTCTACCATCTGCAGCATAATTGTCTGGTGGTCGGTGGGACTGTGAGAGTAAATGAATGCCAACAAAGGAGACAATAACAATAGCAAAATTATATTTCACTTTGAAAGTCCCTCAGTTCACCTCTATAGTTTGTAGTCATTAAAAATTTTAACCAATTAAAAGAATCTAACCTTTCATCCTCCTAAATAAAATCCCAACACAAGGAAAGGGCCTTAAATGCAACATTTTGTGGCAAGAAAAAGGATCTTATGAAATTATGTGAAATCCATCTTGAAAACAGCTGGCAAATGTTTACCAAGTAAACTAACATTTGCTCCACACTATTATACCTGAAGGAGCTACCCCAGTAATAGGGGCACCAAAATACTTTCAGTTCTTAATTTTGAAATGCCCGTCATCTGAATTTTTAGAATCATAGACTCTTAGACAAAGTAAATAACCAGAAAGGTAATTTTGTCCAACCCATGCCTGAACAATATTCCCCTCTGCACCATTCTTGATCAGTGGTCAGCCAACCTTTTTCTTGAATATGTAATATAAAAGGAAAATATGTTAAAAATTCTACCCAGATCTGGTCCCATTGACCACAATCCTCTTTTGACTTTGCATAGTAAGAAAGATTATAAAAAGTCAATATAAAGTAATAATAGTAGGAAGTAACAGCACAAAGGACAATCCAAAAGTCACATATAGACTTTTCCAGAAGTTAAGGGAGTGGTATCAGATTTTAAACTGTATCATAAGGCAATAATTATCAGAGCTATCTGTTACTGGCTAGGAAATAGAAAGGTAGATCAGGGGAACAGAGTAGCAGCAAATGAATATAGTAACCTTATATTTGACAAGTGTAAAGACTTAAATATTAGAGGCAAGAATTCATTACTTGGTAAAAAAAAAATATTGAGAAAAATGGAAAAGAAACCTGGAAGAAATTGGCATAGATCAATATCTTAAGGTCAAAATGGTTATATTATCTACATGTAAAGAGAGTTATAAGAAAAATTGAAGAACTTGGAAAATATTACCAAAAATCAGACTTATGGATAGGCAAACAATTTACAAATAAACAAGAGATACAGAGCAGTGTGAGGCATAAAATAGATAATTTTGATTACATTAAATGAAGAAGGTTTTGAACAAATAAAAAATAGCCAATATCAAAAGGAATGCAGAAATTTGAGGGAAATATTACAAGTAGTTTCTCACATAAAAGTTTTATATCTCAAATATATAAAGACTTTTGTCAAATCTATAAAAATGAGTCATTTGCCAATTGATAAATGTTCAAAGGATATGAAAATGCAATTTTCAGATAAATCAAAATAATTTATGGTCTTATACAAAATAGCTAAACTATTATTCATTAGAGAAATGCAAATTAAAACAACCTTGAGATATCATTTTATGACTATCAGATTGATTAAAATGATAGAAGGGGAAAGTGACAAATGTTGGAGGGGATATGAGAAAATTGAGACACCAATTCACTATTGGTAGAACTGTGAAGTGATCCAATCATTTTGAAGAGCAATCTGAAAATATGCCCACGCAATTTTTAAACTGTCTATACCCATTAGCCCAGGAATACTACTACTAGATCTCTTTCCAAAGATGATTAGGGAAAAAGGAAAAGAACTTCCATGTTCTAAAATACTTATTGCAGTTTTGTCTGTGGTGGCAAAGAACTGGAAATCGAGGGAATGCCTGTCAGTTTGGGAATAGCTAAACAAACTGTGGCATATGATTGTGATGGAATACTCCTATGCTATGAGAAATGATGAGCTCAATGATCTTAGAAAACATGAATAAACTTGCATGAAATAATGGAGAGTAAAATAAGAATAACCAAAAGAACACTGTATATAGTAATAGCAATATTGTTTTAAGAACATCTTTGAGAGTCTAACTCATTTTTACTACTGTAAATGCCCAAATGAACAACAAAGGGCATATAAAAGAAGATGCTATTTGCATTCAGTGAAAACTGATAAATAGAAGTATGTATAGAATGATTTTGCATACACACACACACATTCACATACATATATGTGTCTTTTTGTGTAATGGTAACCTAGAGCAGGTGGGGAGGGAAGGAAACAAAGGAGGAAAAGAGAAAGTTATGTGACAACTTTATGTATGTGAACAGAATAGCAAGCTGTACATAAGAGATTTACAGTTTTATATGAAATCATCTTTTTAAAATTCTACTCTGTTAAGAAAATGCTTGTTATATTTCATAAATTAAAATAAAATAGAACAAAAAAATAAGGGAAAATAACAGTTACTTGGAAACTGTCTCATAAATTAGCTAAGATCATATTTTGAGACTATGTGCTAAATCAGGGGAAGCTAGCTTAGGTCTTCTTATAAGAATCATTCAGTCCTGCTAGCTGCCCATTGTCTGTAAGCTCCATTTTATCAATGAGAAAATTTGAGCTGAGAGAGTTTGGATGATTTGCTACTAAAGGATCATAGCTACTAAAGGTCTCAAGCAGAATTAAAACTCACATCTTCCAGATTCAAGATCCAGTATATCCACTGCACCACCTAATTACCTTCCTCCTAAATAGGGATGTTATAAGGAAAGTTTGTAAATAACAAAGGGATTTTAGCTTCTTTGTCACTAAACTGATGTTCATTCACCTATTTGACTTCCCAGGCTGAGGATGAATGTGAATTGAGGATAAAATGTCAGACAAGACTGGGCAGACTTTGGAAGGTGGAAAGATGGAAGAAATGGCAATAGCCATCTTCCTGAAATCAGATCCTAAGTCTTACTTGCTACAGAATGCTTTGTACATCAGTCCTTCTCATTTAAAATGGATCTTACAAGACAGGTAAGTATTTGAACTAAGGACTTTCCAAGTGAAAGAGAGAGACTGATAGAGATGGAGCAAGGCAGGGGGCATTGCCAATGCTTTGTGTTTGTTTGCTGTTTTAACAATGGCAATGGCATTTAAGGATATATATATATATATATATACATTACCACCTGCTTTGGCACTGCATCACTAAGATCACTAGGTCTTTCCATGTGACTTGTAGCTGAAACATATTTATCTTGTCTATCCCACTAGAAAGTGAGCTCTTTGACAGCAGACACTGTCTTGCTTTACTATTTCTGTCCCCAGGGCTTCGTACAAAACTTTATAATACAGAAATCTCACTTTTCTTTTATTCGTTCATTTACATCTATTCTCCAAAGCCAGACTTTCATCATTTCTCCTTTCTCCTTATCTTCAAAAGTCTATGCTAATTCTGCTTCTGGCCTCTTTTCTCTTCATATACTACCTTTCTCCTTAGAATGTAAGTCACCTGAGAGCAGGGACTCTCTTATATTTTATATTTGTATTCACATTGTTTGGCATAGTGCTTGGCACATAGTAAGCACTTAACATTTTCATTCCTTCATGCATTATTGTCTTCATATGCAATCAATGGAAGCAGAGGATGCAAAGTGGGCTAATGAAGCTCTGTCATTCTACAGATAAAGAGGCTAGAATATTCCAGCTACCATTATCATCATATTCTTGCAAGAGATCTTCAATAGAAATTCTGAGGAAGGAATAAGGGAGGACAAGGAAGTTTGATTATTTCAAAAGTAATTGTGACTGAAATAATGCTATTTAGGTGGATTTGAAATCCAAAACTTGATAATAATGATGTATAAATCATGGTTCTGTAATTGGGTATACCCTGGCTTGAGCTTGCCTAATAATGGTAGGATAGGGCAGTTTTTACCAATAATTTCATGCTCACTAATAATGTTTAAGTTGCTTCTTGGTTTTTTCTCTTGATCTGTGAGATTTGATCAGTTCCATAGGTCCTTAAATCTGTACTGCCCTTTTGTTCTCCTCTAAGGTTATTTTTTGTGTATCCAGGAACATCCTTATGCAGAATTTGAGCTACTTCAGCATTTTCCCCAAATATTGATCCAAAATATCTTCCACACAGGATGCCACACCTCCAGGCACTTTAGATATACATTTATTTGGGTTAAACATTGCCACAAGCTTCCTCTTTGGAAATGTTAAGGAACAGAATGGGGGTCATGCTTTGTCTTTACATATTTGCCTTAGTCACTATTTGGTTTTGTTTTGATAAGAACCAAGGATTTCATTGGTTTAGGTAGGTAGGTGATAAGTAAACTCCCTGTACAGAAGAAGACCTAACCAGTCTATTGAATTCATAGTATAGGAGACCTTTGAATGTGGTAGCCCATTAGATTATAAATTTGAGAACAAACACTCTTGCCTCTTGCATTATATCTCTCAGCACGGTGCTTAGTAATTTAGTAAATGCTGATTGATTGCTAGAGAAATAGTTCTCATAGTAGACACCTGGGACGATACACCCCAAGACTCTTTTGGAATGTTATTAAGTTCAAAATTATTTTCATAATAATATTAAGGTGATATTTGTCTCTTAAAATATGCATCATTTTCCAGCTACGTTTGTGTGAAGTCAGATTTTTTTTCCATATATTTAAACCCAACATTCATATTACAATATATTGAATACAGAAATGTATGAGAATCCAGCTGTTTTCCGTGGAAAAAAATTAAAAAGACATGAAGAGATTTGTAAAAATATGCAAAAACAATGCCACTTTTCTCAGCTTTTTTTTTTTGGAAAACAGTTATTAAATGTTATTTATGTTGATATGTACTTAGCTTATTATCGTTAAACTAAATAAATACATGAATATTTTAAAACATCAGCTTTAATTTCTCCTATAGTAAATATCAATAGATATAACCCATTTAAGCAAAACATTTTCAGTTCCTCAATAATTTTTAGAAGTGTAAAAAGGTGAGTTCTGTGATCAAAAAATTTGAGAATGTTAGAACACTGAGACATTAAATGATTTGTCCAGATCATCAGAGTCAGAGCGGATTACAGTTAAGGATGACTTCAAGTTCGGTATTCCATTTCTAAGATCATTTCTCTATCCCACCCTGCTCTATCCACTTAGCACATTGCTTCTCTTAAATCATTTTCTATCAAATCGTTTCCCCTCAGACGCTATTTGGCCAAGCAGGAGAGAGTTGGGCAATGAGAGTGAAAGGATGGGAAAGAACTGGACACTGGGAGAAAGTAGAATTTACAATAATTATGATGATGATAGCTGACATTTATAGCTTACTAGCGCCAAAAACTTTGCCAAGTACTTTACAATGATTATCACATTTGCTCCTCACAACAATCTTGAGAGGTTGATGCTATTATTATCCCCATTTTACAGAAAAGTAAATTGAAACAAATAAATCAGGAATGCGGAACCTGTGACCTTGAGGTCACATATCACTTTCTAGGTCCTTGGATGCAACCTTTTCACTAAGTCCAGAACAGATCCTTTTATTGAGGGGATTTGTTCTGTGAAGTTTGGATTCATTCAAAGTGCACTTGAGGACCTAGAGGGCCACATATGGCCTCGAGGCTACAGGTTCCCCACCCCTGTGTTAAATGATTTTCCCAAGGTCATACAACTAATAAATGTCTGAAGACAGATTTGAATTCATATCTTTCTGACTCGTGACTGCTCTGTCTACTCCATCACCTAGAACAAAATTTTGAAGAAAGGAAAAGTGACCAGGAAACTCAAAAAGAGTTTGTCCAATATATTTGCCTAAATCTCTTTGAGCTATGTTCTGAGACGTTTTAACAATTATAGGAGGAAGTTCATTTTAGTGACCATGTGGATGCTGGCAGAGCTATGTTGGATTATTGTCATTTCTAATGACCTTAGGAGGAAGCTTGGCATAATGGAAAGAACTTGAATTCATAACACCTGGCTTTTACTCCCTGCTCTGCCACTTTCAAATGTGTAAGGTTGAAGAAATCACCTACCTTTCTTCCTTAGGTATAAAGTGCCGAAATAGCATTGCCACTACCTGCTTCTCAAAAATAATATTACTAAAAGCTCATGTATGTCCACGGAACTTCTTGTGGTAATAGGATATCCAAAGTCTTTTATAATAGCATTCTTTTCCCATATTGCTAATGGGATTTTGTGGAAGTCACTGCACATTCTTAGGTTTCAGTTTCCATATCTATAAAATAATGTTGTATTAGATGCCTTCTAGGGTGCCTTTTAGCTGTAGTTCTATGTTCCTATGATTCTATTGTGGGCTGGGCCTGACTCAGGCCAATCCAGTGATTCAGGCTCTGGGTTAGAAAGAAATGAGGCACTTATGAATCATAAAATGCAATAAAAACAATTTTATTTGTGATAGAATTAAAAAGGATATAACTCCTAATTAAATTCAAATAATATACTACTCCCCTCCTCCTCATTAACCACAGCAATCGGTAGTCCTGGGTCAGGAATCCATCCTTGAAGGGCAATAGGAATTCAACTGAAAGCTCCAGAGCCCTGACTCCATATAAACAGGGCTTTTTATATATCTTTGACTTTCAGATCAACCATATCCCAATATCATTCTCTTTGCTACCTTAAAGGTAAACAATTCCAGGCAACATAAAACTAGGCCTCTCCTTATCACATTTCCATTCATACAAACAGAGGCTTAAATCTGAGAAAGATTGTAGCCTTTATCTAGTCCAACAATTCTCAAACTTTTTTGCTTTCAGGACACCTTTACATGTTTGTATTCTTAAAACTTATTGAGAAGCTTAAAGAACTTTTGTTTCTATGGATTATATCTGTAGATGTTCACTATTAGATATTAAAATATCTCAATATTATTATGAAAATAGTTTGATATCAAGAACCTCCTTAAAGCATATGAGGGACCCCTAAGAGTCTCAAACCATCTTGAGAACCACTGATATAATGCACCACCTTCTTTTTATAAAACAGGAAAGTGCAGCCTAGAAGGATGAAGCAATTTGTCCAAAGTGATTCAAACAGTAAGAAACAAACAAAGCAAATATTCAAATCCAAGTGCTCAAACTGTGAATCCAGGGTTCTTTCCACTGCACCACCCTACCTTTCTCCTGTTTCCTTAAGGGTCGCCTGTGTTTTTCCTAGCTCATGAATTTCCTCATCTCAATTGTCTTTTCTCTTTCTGTCAGCAAAAATGTTTCCATTTTGGATTCTATAGAGGCTTACTATGGTCTGCTGTTATAAGGAAGCTGTTACTATGGCTGCTATAAGGAAGCCACATGAATGTTAAAACCACAGATGATGAGGAAGAAGGCCAAACTTCAGGCAGCATGATTTAGAAATCATGGCAACAGTCAGGTTGTCTCAAGAAATATTCTACAGTGAATGTATGTATAGAACCCATACTAGACTGAATGCCATCTTGGGGAGAAAATCTGAGACTTATGGAAGTGACTATAGAGAACTGAAAACAAATTAATTTAAAAAAATGTACTACAATGGACAACAACTTTATCACCTCTCACAATTGATTGAAATAAACCACAATCAGAAGATGTCATTGTGTGTGTATGCATATATGCATACACACACATATATATATATATACATATATATATATATATATATTTCACATGCATTTATAATCTGTTCCTTTCACCTCTCCTCCTCCCATAAAAAAGAAAATCTTCATTTTAAACCTGCATAGTCAGATAAAGCAAATACTCACATTGAACATGCCTGTAAAAAATGTCTGTCTCTGCTTTTTAAGTTGATCACTTCTTTGTCAGGAGGTGAATGATATATTTCATCTTTAATCTTCTAGCTCCCTGATTTGTCATTGAATCAACCAGATTTCTAGACTTTCAAAGGTGTTTTTCACTATAAAATTGTTACCTTTGTGCATTGGTGCATTGTAAACACATATATACACAAGTTGCTCTCCTCATTCTTCCCACTTTAATCTGTAGCACTTCATAGAAAATTTGGGGCAGCTAGGTGGAAAAATGAATAGAATGCTTGGGCCTGGAGTCAGGAAGACTCATCTTCTTGAGTTCAAATCTAACCTTAGACACTTACAAACTGTGTGAACCTGGGCAAGTTACTTAACCTTGTTTACGGCAGTTTCCTCATCTGTAAATGAACTGGAGAAGGAAACGGCAAACCACTCCAGTATCTTTGCCAAGAAAACCCTTATCTAGAGTTCTATTTACCTCCTTAACCTCTTTCTTGTTTATTTTGAGGTTAGATTTATCAAGTTCAGAAAGAGGGAGGTTGAGGTCCCCCACTAGTATAGTTTTGTTGTCAATTTCTTCCTTCAACTCCCTCAATCTCTCCTCTAAGAATCTGGATGCTATACCATTTGGAGCATACATGTTTAGTAATGATATTGCTTCATTGTCTATGGTGCCTTTTAGCAGGATATAGTTTCCATCCTTATCCCTTTTGATTAGATCTATTTCTGCTTTTGCTTTGTCTGAGATTAGGATTGCTACTCCTGCCTTTCTTACATCAGCTGAAGCACAATATATTCTGCTCCATCCTTTAACCTTTATCCTATGTGTATCCCCCCGTTTCAAATGTGTTTCTTGTAAGCAGCATATTGTTGGATTATGGCTTTTAATCCATTCTGCTATCCGTCTCCGTTTTATGGGAGAATTCATTCCATTCACATTCACAGTTATGATTACAATCTGTGTATTTCCCTCCATCTTCTTTCCCACCATTTGTGCTTTTAGCTCTGCTGTCTCCCTTCCCCTCCTCACTAGTATTTACTTTTCACCACCTCCTCTTGCCGCCTTCCCCTCTTTCTTTTAGCCCCCCTCCCTTTTACTCCCCTTTACTCTTATTGCTTCTTCCCTCCCTTTTGCCTCCCTCCCCTTTCTTCCCTCTTCCCCTCCCACTGCTTATAGATCTAGTTAGGATTTTCTACTTAAGTTTATTGATCCGTCCTTTAAACAAATCCGATGAGAGTACCTCTCACACAATGCTCATCTCCCTCCCCTCTTTCCCTCTACTATGATTTTGTACTTCTTCTTGTGATATAATTTGCCATTTCCTGCTTCCTTCTTTTCACACCTCCTATTACACTCCCTTCTCATACTTAAATCACATTTTTTATCATGATATCATTTACTTTATATCCGTTCCCCCTATGCTTATCCCTTTTATATTTCTTAATAGACACACAGTTCTTGAGATAAACAGATATCATCTTCCCTTATAGGGAGGTGAACAACTTGCCCTCATTGAGTAGCAAGTTGTTCCCCCCACCCCCACTGTTTACCTTTTTATGATTCTCTTGCGACCTGCATTTGAAGATTGAATTGTCTATTAAGTTCTGGTGTTTTGGTCAGGAAACTCTGGAAATCCCTTACTTCGTTGAATGACTTTCTCCTTGCCTGAAATGTTATGCTGAACTTTGCTGGGTAGTTGATCCTTGGTTGCAGTCCCAGCTCTTTTGCCTTACGGAATATTGGGTTCCAATTCTTTCGATCTTTTACTGTAGAAGCTGCAAGGTCCTGTGTAATCCTGATTGTATCCCCTTGATATTTAAATTGTTTCTTTCTGGCTGCTTGTAATATTTTCTCCTTCACTTGATAGCTCTGGAATTTGGCAACTATATTTCTTGGGGTTTTGAGTTTGGGGTCCCTTTCAGGAGGGGAACAGTGGATTCTTTCGATGACTATTTTGCCCTCTGAATCTAGTACTTCTGGGCAGTTTTCCTTGATGATTTCCTGGAAGATATTGTCCAGGCTCTTTTCTCCATCCTGGGTTTCTGGCAGGCCAATAATTCTTAAGTTTTCCCTTCTGGATCTATTTTCCAGGTCAGTTGTTTTTCCAATTAGATATTTTACATTTTCTTCTATCTTTTCATTCTTTAGATTTTGTTTGACTGATTCTTGCTGTCTCATTGAGTCATTAGTTTCTACTTGCCCAATTCTAATCTTCATCACATTGTTTTCTTCTGTTAACTTTTGTATCTCTTTTTCCATCTGCCCAATTTTTCCTTTTAATAAGCTATTTTCTCCATTTAATTTTTGTACTTCCTTTTCCATTTGGCCTTTCAGGAATTTATTTTCTCCAGTTAATTTTTGAACTTCTTTTTCCATTTGTTCAATTTTCCTTTTCAGGGAAATGTTCTCATCAGTGAATTCTTTCTTAATAATTTTAAAATCATTGGCCAGTTTATCTTCTATTTCCTTCTTCAGCTGTTCCAGGAGAGCTGCTTGTACTTGCGAGTAGTTCATAGTCCCTTCTGAAGTTTCAGATGGAAGTACAGTCTCAGCTGTGACCTCTTTGGGGCTTGTGTCTTGGTCCTTATCCCCATAGAAAGATTCTATGGTTCTTTCGGCCCTCTTCTTTTTCCTATTCATGATTTTGATTGAGTGTTGTGGCTTCTGGTTCTTTCAGTCAGAAGCTGGAGAACTTTTTGCTGAGCTGATGTGTGAAAAAGCTAAAAGCAGGTATTTGTTTGGTGTTTCCCTGATCAGCCCTGGGTTTAGCTTGTTAAGTGTGGGGGAGGGGTGCTCTGGTCCCAGGAGATTTCCTTAGCTAAATTGAGGCAAAGGCAAGCTCAGGGGCTGGTAATCCCAGCTGCCCTATTGTCTTTCTGATTCCCCTGGACAGCTGAGGCACGCCTAGATGCTAATGCGTGTTCCCAACCCTCCTGGGGCTCCTCTCCTGGTGCTGAGGCTTGCCTGGGTCCTAGTGCGAATTTTCCCTGCCCTGGGTCCTCTGTTCTTCTGGTTTGCCTCTGCCACCGTATGAGGAGTCCCCCTTAGCTATTTTCCTCGTCTCAGGTGTTATGAGACTATTGGTCTCCTTCTTCTAATTCTACTGATCTGGGATTTTTCTGGGGAGATATTTTATGGTTCTTTCACGGTCATCAAGGGGGAAGGAGAGAGCATTAGCTGATTACACCGCCATCCTGGCTCCCGGAAGTTCAAGTAAGTGACTCACCGGAGTTTGATCTTCGGGCTGAAGGTCCCAGGAGCTGCTGCGCTGATCTCCGGCGCTCCGAGGCTCTCACTGACTCGGTTGGGCTTGTCTCCCGCCCCGGGTGCCGCTCCTCTGGTTCCGCCCGCCACTCAGGTTTCTTGGATCTCCTCCGCTCCGCTGCACTGGCCGTGCTGCACTGGCCGCGCTGCGCTGTGCGCTGTGGGCTCACCCCCGCGGATCAGATCCTTCCCGTGGACCTTCCAGCCCCACCTGAGCTCCGAATCTGTCACCGTCTGTCTCCCACTCGATTCCGCACCTCCAAAATTTGGTCAGATTCTCCTTTCAGAGGTACCTGGAGAAATTTGTCTCAGAGCTCAGGTGAGTAGCTGCTCTCACTCCTCCATCTTGGCTCCGCCCTCGAGTAGTGCCAAGAAAACCCGAATGGGGACGCAAAGAGTGAGATGCAACTGGAATGATTAATCAATTACAACAATAAAATACATATACTGTTCTCCCAGTTCTCATTTCAATCTTTACTAGTTCATAGAAAACTTATCTGTTTTCTCTAAAATTTTCTATTTCAGTCACATTTTATGGTGCAACATTCCATTCCATTCATACGCAATAATTTGTTTAGCCATTCCCCATTAGGGCACCTCTTTCATTTTCACTAGTGGCAAGTAGTCAGTGCAGTAGATAGAATACTGAGCCTGGAATAAGAAAGACCTGAGTTCAAATCCAACCTCAGATATTTCTAAGCTAAGAGACCCTGAACAAGTCATTTAACCTCTCTTTTTCTCAATTTCTTTACCTGTAAAATAAGGATAATAATTGCACCTACCTCCCAGGCTTGTCATGAGGATTAAATAATACAGTAATTGTAAAACACTTAGCACAATGTCTGGCCTATCCTAAGCATTATATAAATGTTAGCTATTATAATTATGACAAAAAGAACATGCTATAAATGTCTTTGTGTGTATATCTTTTCCTATTTATTTGATTTCTTCAATGTATAATGATGTTAGTGTGACTGGTTCCAAGAGTATACCCAGTTTAGGAAATTTGGGGAAATAGTTTTATATAAAGGTAGAGTGGTAATGAACCTCACGTGAGGCCTATATGTGGCAAGGCCTATCATTTTGTTTGGTTTGAGGGAGGAAGAATAGGCATCTCGAGTCTCCTCTACCCCCACACTTCTTCAGGGGAAATTTTCATTCCTGTCAGGAAGAGAAGCAAGAAGCTTGTACTGGTGGCTCTCCTCAGAGGGAGGGACTAAAAGGCCAGAAATAGATCTTCCTACTACCTTAAATATGGTCATCTAGAAGATATGACCAGGTTCCATCTCATTTCTGATCACTTCATTAACTGGGGGGAATGAGGACTGCAACATGTTAATCTAAGTCTTGACTCCTTTCTTACCTCATACAAGTGCCATTGTGAAGACATATGGCAAATAGCCATGAAACTTACTTATCCAAGTTGGAGCAAAATAGAAATCAAAGAAGGTATACATAGGATAATTTATATCAGACAATAAAAAATGAATGCATTCTCCTACTGGAAATAAGGAAACTCAATTCAACCAAGAGGATATCTTGCATCTTGTCTAAGTGGTAAAATTCCTGAGGTCTCTAGAACCACAATCTAGATATAGGGACATGATGGAAATGGCTAGCTCCTCTCGTATGTTCCCAGAGTTTATTACATCAACATTCTGAAGTGAGGTTTGTCTCTGTCATCTTCTCTCTCAAAGAGTGAAACCCTTCGTACAAAGAAGGTCATTTATCTCCACCAATAAGGAGAGAATTCAATGTCAATGGAACTTGGGACAGACATTGCACAAAATCACTTTCCAGACTAACGGAACCAGTTCATAGCTCAATAAACAGTATGCTAATGTGTCTGTTTTCCCCTAGCCTCTCCAGAATTTATTTTCTTCCTTTCTCATCATCTTTGTTAAGTTAAATATAGAAACTCCAAGTTGCTTAAATTTGTTTTCTCTATAATTATAGATTTAAATAATTTCTTAATTTGATAGTTTTAATTTTTCCCTTTAAAAATTCCCTATTTATGGTATTTATTTTTTTGCTTGTTTATTAGGTTGATCAGCAATTCATCATGTATTTATTTAGTGCCTACTATCGGCCAAACACTATGTTAAGTGCTGGAAATCTAAAGGTAAAGCCAGTCTCTGATCTCAAGGAGCTCATTGTTTAATGGGGAAGAAAACATAAAAATAACTATGTACTAATAAGATGTATGGAGGATAAATTGAAGATAATCAACGGAAGAAAGGTGGTAGTATGAAGGATGGGGAGGGCTTTAATAGAAAGTGGGATTTTAGGTAAGACTTGAAGAAAGCAAGAGAAATTAAAAGATGGAAATGAGGAGAGAAAATCAAGGAATGGGAGTCATCCAGTGAAAATTCCCAGATTAGGAAAATGTGGATGGGTAAATGTCCCAGTTTTACAAACTTTTTGTTAAAAATTTTGCTTTGTTTCTGCAAAAAACTTTAAACATTTTTAATAATCAAAAGTATTCATTGTATCTCATGTGATTCTCCCTATTACCTGGTCATGAATCCTTCCCCATCCAAAGATATGAAAGTCAGTCTCTTCATTGACACTCTAAATTATTTGAATTATGATCTTTTACGTCTAGATCACATATCCATTTGGAGCTTGCGTGGTGTGACATGTTGGTCAAAACCTAATTTCTGCCACACTCCTGTCCAGTTTTCCCAGTTGTTTTGTTTTGGTTTTGTCAAAAAGTATTTCTTTTCTCTGATAACTGGACTTTTGGTTTTATTGACTACAATGCTATTGTGTTCATTTCCTTTCATATGTTGCTTCTCAGATCTATTCTCTTGTTCTACCTCTCTATTTTTAAATCAATCCCAAATTGTTTTAATAATTATTGATTTTTAGTAGACTTTGAAATCTGGTACTGATATATTTATTCCCTTCCTTCTCATTTTCTTTTCATTATTACCTTTGAACTTCCCAACTTTTTTTTAACCTTTATATTCTAGATCTTCCTATTTGCCAATATCATTATGATGGCTGCATCAAACCCTAGACTAGAGAAACTCCTGAAAGAAATCCAAGACCACTCAAAAGAGGATATTTTCACCAATGTACACAGAATGGATATAAAATTGAATCTTCAGATGTGTGATGAGTTCCTATTAACCATATTATAACATACAGTCAGATGAGCAACCCATGAAATAGTCTTGTCAATATCCATATTCAGTAGAGATAGTATAGATGGATGGCATTTTGAGACTAGAATTAAACGGGAAGAGGATACTATGTAGAATTTTGCTCAAGAAATCACGAAAGAAATTTAATAACCTGAACTGTCTCTCAGAAACAAAGATCCATTTTTTGAATACTAATATTCTTCAAGTTATTATTACATGGTTGTAAACCACAGAACCCAAAAGTGTCCATAAATTGAAAATTAATGTCACATATAGGCAAATGGAGAGGTAGATGATGTAAAGTTAATTATGTTAATAAGAATTAAAGATTTTCCTAGCCTATTAATGGGTCTGCCCATTTAGGGAAGCTTGATTAAGGGAGATTTGTTTTGTAGAAAAGCCTACACCTTTTGTTAATTTCTAATGAGGCACTCGTTTATAAGCCCTCCAGTTCTGAAAAGTGTATATATAATCTGAGGTGAAGTTTTGCTTTGAAGGCTTACTCATTGGTAGTGTTCATTTAGCCAGGAGAGACTCTGGGTAGCCATCAAAGAGCCCCCATCTTTGAAAACCCAGATGTTTGTGCTTCTCTCTCTGGTAATTATGTATATATGTAATGATCAGACAGTTGGATCTGTCTGTTGATCTGTGATGTACGTATTACTTATGAACAGACAGTTAGAAGTCCTGTCTGTTGTTCTCTGTTTCTCTGCTTGTATTTCCTCTGTTGGTACATATAATTAAAGAACATTGTTGACCCCTTGATGTTGCTTTCCTTCAAAAAGCAGATCTAAGAACCTGTGCTAGCAGGCCATCCTAGATGGGTCAGGGTCCTTACCTGATACAGATGATTAGTGTAAGCAGACTACAAGATACAACTAAGGAAGGTTAAGTAGAGTAAAAAATATCATTAAGAAGTGCATTATAGGAAAAGACCATGAGCAGGTCACATAGATAGGGTAAGAAATGACAGGTAAACTGATTGTTGGCTGCACTGGTATCCTAACATAAAAAGAAAGTGAGAAAGGCTTCCAGTATGTTAAGTAAACATTTTGTGGTGAACTTATTGGATGGCATGACCAAAATTCAACGAGGTTTGGAAGACTTAGATGGGTTGTCATCTGAATGAGTGGAGGTAACAACCAAATAGATAAGATAACAGATCCATTTGAGTACTAGAATATCTTAAATTTTTTAATTTATTATTCATTATCTACTTCAAAATCATACACATTTCCATATGCAAAGTAAGACCAAAAAAAAAGAGTCATAGGTGAAACCTATGTGAATTCATTTGTAAATCTACCTCCATCCATTCCTTTGAGCACCTCAATGCCTTATAACATAAATTGTAAATGCAGCGAATAGAGTGTCAACATAGATTCAAGAAGATCTGAGTTAAAATTTTGTTTTTTATATTTTATAGCTGTCTGGTCATGAGCAAGATTTTCTATATCCCCAAGATGCAGTTTCTTCATCTGTAAAATGAAGGTAATACTATTTTTGTAGTACTTTCAAAATAGGGTTGCTATAAGGCCACAAGAAAAACTGCAAAATAGGTGACAACCTGTATTGTGGAGGTAGTTTTCTCACTTGCAATTTCCCTTTACTGATGACATCACAGTTCTATTTTATATTTATCATTTTTAATTTCCTCATAATAATTTTTATTTTAACAGAGACATCTTTGATAAGTTTAACTCAAATTTTTCTAACTAGAAGAGGGGTGGGTGGGCAGGATTGAAGCAATGACCAAAATTTTGAAATTTCTCCTAGCACAAATTCCTCATCATTATATTTACCTTTTCAAATTGAAGCAAATTCATTCAGCATCCTGAGCAATGGCCTGCTTACCATTCATGTCAACCTTCTCAGCCTGACCACCACACCTGGCCTTACTCTGGATGCTGTATTTAAATTGGTATGCCTGTGACCAAACTGGAAGACACCCTTCCAAGACAGATCCCTGACTGAGAAGAATATGTTATCTGGATTGGCCAACAATACAGTCTATGTAGTTGTTTTCATTCCTTTAAAGCAAGTTATTTCTGATTGATCACTTTGAGACAAGGGTCCATATTTGAAGATTAACTTGATGAAAATGAAAGGTCAGAAGCTAGTGACAAGATGTCCCTGAAGAATATTTATTCAAAATGTTTTCCTTTTCTCCCCTCCCCTCTCCTTCCCTCCCTTTCCATCCTCTCCCTTTCCCTTTCCTTCCATTCTTCTCCCTTTGTAAAAACAATTTAACCAGTAGTGACTGGAGTAGAAGTAAGAAATAAAAGAAAAAGAAAATAAATTATTACCCCATTTAAAAATTAAATTAAAAGGCAATAGACAATAGTGAATTAATGTATGAAAAAGTGTTTATTGCAAGCTTATTCTGTCTGCACTGTGGTATGCACTATGGAACCAAATACTAAAAGCAAGTTATTTACTGACCTCAAGGAACTTAAATTCTAATGAGGGAACACAACACATATAAGGGTCATATTAGCAAGACAGTGGTATTTTGGTCTATGAAATCAACAGGAAAGTGAGTGAAGTTATTGGGAAACTGGGTGAAATCTTCACCATGAATTACAGTGTTGATTCAATTATACCAAGGGCTATAGGTAAGGATCATGGTAAGTGGGATTGGAAAGGCATCCATGAACATCATGGCATGAAAATAGTTAAAGAATAGGGTACTGGGACTGAAGTAGGACTAGATATGGAAAACTTTAAACAATAAGAAGTCCAGAGTCCTACAGCAAGAACTGGATTTCTCTGTCCAGGTCTCAGAAGGAGTCAAAGGGGGATAAAGAAGCTTGGATGAATAGATCAGGAAATTGCTATCATATACTTTCTGAGTGATCTGGTGAAAGGAATAGACAGGGTATCCCTCAGTAAACAGCCAAAAAGAATGACAGAAAATAAAAGTACATAGGGGGAAGAGTTGTGAAAACAGACAAGTGCTATCCAGTGTGTCATGGTTGGAATACAAAGTAATAAATTCATCTGCCTCCCCTCTGCATTTCCAGGAGCAGCTTTTTGGGTTTTGTGGAGCATGACAGCTCCTGGGATGATTTTTAAGGCATCAAGGAGCCTTCAGTCAGTTTTGACAGCTTCAGTAACACGCTGGATGTCCTGGCGAGGTCAGCAGCACCACAGACATGTGAAAATGATTCAGTTAGCTGTCAATGGATGCTTCTCAAGCTTCTGTGGCTGTCTCCACTCCCATGACAATCTACCAAGTATGAAAGAAACTTACCATTTCACATCTTGAGGCTAATAGCAACTATGAGAATATGTACTAATATGAAATACATAATTATCCTAATATTTTGGAAAAGCATATGGTGAAAAATATTGCAACATCTAGCATAATACCTGACATGTAGTAAGAGTTTATAAATGCTTCTTGGTTGATTGAAAAAGCAGAATAAATTATATTAATATTATGATGATGACTTTCAAACATAGACATTGTAAAGGACTTTAGAACGTTGCTGCTATTTTGCTTTACAATTAAGATTTTGGGGGTTTATTATAAAATTATGGTGAATCCTATATTTTCTTTGCATAAAATGAGAAATAAAATTATTTGTTAAAATGACTTTATGAAAAATGTGATGGGGCATGACACTTCTGTTTCTGTAATGTTAACATTTCAGAATTTATGGAACCTACATAGGGAAGACATTTAAAAGCGGGGGAAACTTCTTAGTATCGTTGAAACTGGACCAAATAGTCTAGAGATAAGTGCCTCCAATTTTGTTATCTTATATATTAGTGGCTCTAATGGTGTGAGCATTTCAGCACTGGTGGGAGAGAATAGTGGCATTGGTAGCTGGAGAGGATGAAAGGAGATACATAAGCCCATCTGCCTGAATAATTATAGCATTCTACTAACTGGCCACTCTACTTTTTGTCTCTTTTTAAATTCATTCTTCAATTAGGTGCCACATTGATATTTCTTATATACAGATCTCATCATATCTCATCATAACATTCTTAGGACACAAACTCTTCAAGGGCTTCCCATTACCTACTGATTACGTCCAGATTCTTTGCCCTGGTATTTAAAGTTCCCCACAACTTTCTGAATTGGTTTCCTATTTTTGCAGTCATGTCTTATACTAACCTTTCCCATATGGGCAATACTGAAGTCACTTTCCTAGCCAATAGCCTACATATATATCTTGTTCTTTCCTACCTTTCTTCACCTACATATCATTGTCTTTTCCTGAGCTGTTCCTTCTGTCTCTGCCCTTTGACATGCTAACTATCCTTCAAGTCTAAACTGAAATATCACCTCCTCCTTTAAGCCATCCTTGGCAATGCCCTTCGCCTCCATTCAAGAATTCTTCCCTTCTTATTTCAAATAACACTCTATCTCTCTTATTTTAATATGGTCTTCACTATAGCTCTTGTAAAGATATTGCATAGAGTTACCATGTTTTATATTCACTGTCCTAATAATGTTGCATGAGGTCAGGAATTACAGCTTAATTATCTATTTAGCTTAATTATCTATTTAGCTCCTAATACAGCACTTTGAACATAGTCAGCATTTAATACATGCATTTTGAGTGACTGTGGGGAAGATAAGTACTGTCTGCAGTCACTCTTCCACCTATGCCCATTCTCTCTGGTTTTTTTTAAGACAAGGCTGAAGGAATAACTACCTAGTACTTAACTTCGAGGCTCCAGTCCCAAGCTGTAGCCTTTCTTTCCTTCTTTTCTAGCATGAGAGTTCACAAAATCAATTTAGCAGCTCTAACGCTGACTATAAAGAGAAGAGTTTTGCCATAATAGTTACTGTGCTACTCCCAGGGCACACTGCAACAGAAATTAAACACATAGGTTGTCTTTATTGGGACACCATTGTGATGGAATGAAAAGAGCCCTAGATTGAGAGGCAGAGCTTCAGAGCATTTTTCCAATTTTGTTTGGAGCTAAGGCTCATTCTGGAACCTCAGACAAATCACTTAAGCCTTCCGGGCTACATTGTCCACACACACACACACACACACACACACACACACACACACACACACACACACGCATTTAAATCTTCTCTTTCCAACTCCCCTCACCCCCGATTAATAGGAAGAATTGAAGAAGGGAGGAAGGAAGGCCTTCTGGGACACCTTGTCCATACATACATTCACACACACACACACACACACGCACACACATATTTAAATCTTCTCTTTCCAACTCCCCTCACCCCCGATTAATAGGAAGAATTGAAGAAGGGAGGAAGGAAGGCCTTCTGGGACACCTTGTCCATACATACATACACACACACACACACACACACACACATATACATATATAAATATATATATATTTTTTTTAAATCGCCTTTTTCTAACTCCTTTTACTCCTGATTAATAGGAAAGACAGAAGAAGAAAGGAAAGAAAAAAGAAAGGAAGGAAAGAAGAAAAAATGATGTAAGTGCCTACTGTGTGCCAGGCACTATGTAATTGCTTTAATGTATTAACTCATTTAATTTACACAACAACCTTGGGAGTATTATTATCTCTGTTTTACAGTTGAGGAAGCAGGGGCATGATAAGATTAAAGGACATGCCCAGAGTCACACAGCTAGTAACTGTGTAAGGTCAAATTTGAACTCAGGTCTTACTGATACTGGGATGAACACTTTATCCATTGTGCTAACTACCAACATAGTATGGAGGTGACCTCAGGTCCTTCAAAGTCAATTCCAGTAAACTTGAAAAGTTCCCCTTATGAAGCTAAAAGGAGCCTGGGAGAGGGCCCAGTGACAAATTTTATGTCAATTGTCAAACAAACAGCCTAGTTATCCTCAGGTTAGAGTCAGGGGATGGATTTCCACATACAGAAATTGTCAAGACCATCTTGTAAGGCTTAGAATAGATAAAATCTTCACTGGTTCAGGGAGAGCCCTTCTGGCATTTGTTATTGAAGTCTAGAAATGAGTTCCTCTGCTTATCTTACAAGGTTTGTATAAGGATCAGATAAGATAATCCATATAAAAGCCCTTTGAAAAAAGTAGAAAGCACTATAGAAGATGTAGCACTTTGGGTCATTCTCCAGCTCCCATGTGAATGCTTCAAAGAAAGCTATGCCAAGTTCAAGGTACTCTCTGGATTTCAGCCACAAAGACTCAAAACCTTAAATCATAATCCTTTCAAAATGTGTTGATCTTTATTGATGAGCCAGAGAGTACAATTCACTGAAAACAAAGATATTTCATAAAATATCACAGTAGGAAAAGTAGAAATAAAACAACTTCCTCATGAACCAAATCAAACTACAAATGGACAAATTATCAGTGGGATTAATGGATATAGGAAAGTAAATGTCCATTGAACTGCATATATGTAGGAAAAGATTGAGAACCAGAGGAAATTTCCTGGGTTTACAACCATTCTGACTTCTTTTGTTGTTGTTGCTGGGCATAATGTTTGTTTCTTTTAGAGCCTTCATTAGAAAATATTTTTCTGTCCACAAGAAGATTCTTTGCCCAAGGTGATAAGTTATTTTGGGGGAGAAAAAGAGCCCCTCTCCCAAATAATTCTTTCCAGGCTTATCTATTTTTTCAAATGTACTTCCTGAGACTTGCATCTTTATCAGAGACAAATTTCTAACTGCACTTGAGAAGTCTATCAGTATCTTTTTTAATTTTGGAAGATAAACTTCAACTAATTATTATGCTTGTAGAGGTAGCTCTTCCAGAAAATTTCCAAGGAATCAATAATCCTCCAGTTAATCAGGTCTGAAATTTTTTCCTCTCCTTTGCGAATATGAGTGAGTGAGAAAAACATTGAAACAAAATTAAACCCAGGAGGAAGAGTTAAGATATTTCCCTTGCTTTATCATATTTCTAGCGATGTCTGTGTGTGGGGAGGGGGCCCAGTAAAAACCTATTTAATTTGTGAGACTATCCCTTAAAAAATAAGAATTTACTATTATTATCATCACCGTTGTTATTGATGTGGATAGAGAGCTACCTTTAAAGACAGGAAGTTAATTAACATCAAGTTAATTCACATCAGTTAAGTGATGCTGGGTAAGTAATTTAATTTCAGTATATTCTGTTGCTTGTCCTTTGTTTTTGATCACGTCGCAGGGTGACGTCTTAAATTGCAAGTTAATTGAATTTAAGTAAGGCAGAATTGCATAAAGTCATTAGCCTCACTCTCTCTTTCAGATTCATCCATGTCCAACGACAGGACAAAAGCCAAGATGACTAGTGATGGCCTGAGATGCAGTGGATGATCTTGGCATCTTTCTTGCCTGACCATACTCTAAGTACTCCACGGCACCTGATTCAGCCACCTTCTTGGTCATTGGAACACATAGTGGGCATACCCGGGGGAATCTTCACAAGCTTGGAGTAGATAGCCTCCTAACTCATGAAGTTTGAGACCTGTTGGTTACCCTCAACATGGTTTAGCCCATCTCCTGAGACATGCCTGATGCACATGCTACACCTTTTTGGAGCCTCAGGTAAGGACTGGGTAATTGGTTGGATGCCAAGGGTGAATGAGCAGCCCTGAAAAAGGCTCAGAAAGCCCTCACAGCAGAGTTGCTCATACTCCTTGAACACCTCATAAACTCCAACAACACTAAACATTCCTTCAAAGACTCTAAGAAACTTTCTAACACTCTTTAATGCAGGATTTCCTTCTATTAATGATATCATAGATCCATTATCTGCCTTATTGTTAACTAAATGGGTATTTTTTCCTGTATTTTGAAAATTACACAGTAATGTTTCATGTAATAAAAGAGTAGATTGTCAGTGTTAGATAATAATTTACTGAATTACCGGTTGCTTTGTTTTCTCTGGCACTACTATAACATGTATGATCTTATTCTAGAAAGTAATTATAGGGGGAAATTTTGTTTTTAATGCCATTATTCAGCAGCCAACAAGTACAATATGGAATAGGGTTGAATTGAAGAGCTTAGCTATACAATTGAAAAGATAAGTTTTGTTCCTCTGTAAGATTTTATGAAGTCATACTTTATGTCAAAGGGATTTAGTATCAACCACCCTGATGTGCAGCCTATGTGGGTTAATGATTTTTTCCACTTTCCATCTTCTAATGGCTCATTTTCTTAATTATCCAATCTGTGGTTCTTAGTCAATCAAAGGGCATGTTTTGATATGCCTTTGTTAATTATTAAAATTGAAATATCTTTCTCATTAATCACTCAGCACTGAACCCCACCAGTTTATTAAATAAGTAATATTCAAAATTATTTCTTTTCCACAAGAATTTGTTCATCTTTCTCTACATATATCAATCCTGATGAACTCTAGACTTAAATAAACATCAGTATTGATGATTATACTATTTATTAACATTTCAACGAACAATAAAATAGACATAAAACTCAGTTCCCTCAAGAAACAAGTTTTCTTAGTTTTTTTCTCTACTATTTATTCACCCATTATAATTATTTCTCCAGAATGACAATTTAAATTATTTGTCTCTTCAGAGCTTCATCGTGGAATAGCAGCTAAACTGTTCCTTTCTCAAGGTACTATTATCTTCCCTCCTTAACTATCTTTTATTTAACATCATATTTAATAGTATTTTTTTTTATCATTATTTTGTGTATACTTATATATACAGAGAGAGTAAGAATTGAATCATTCTTTGTATTGTCAACTGGACAAAGCCCACATCTCACATTCAGAGGAGTG